>JADLIF010001551.1:0-53951 GCA_016648015.1 Steinernema khuongi | reverse complement strand
AATCTTTGAATATGTTTTTCGTCACACTCTGTTTTACTAGAACTGTTGATTTGTTTGTTGATTTCAAACTGATTTTCATAACTTTTAGGTCGAATGAGGTAATTCCAAACTTTGGGCCGACCCTGTAGTTCCTCGATTTTCCTTGAGGCCTTTGATACAATTCGTTTCAGCTCCGCTAGTAGGAGCGTCATTTAGCGCCGTTCCGATAAAGTCGAGGGCACTGGGGAGTGGAGTACGATATAACCAGAATTCTTTCATATCAACATCTCATGGGAGCAGACTAAGTAGAATAGGTATGGAGGGGTGATAGCCCTCTAGATGGACGCGCAGGCAGGTGATGGCGGGTGGACGGGTGGACGGCTCGGCACGGCCCTGGCTACCTCGTGACCTTCTCTAATTAGCTGATTGACGTACCATATTCATTCTGAATCATATGTGTTACGAAATGTCTTGAGGGTCAACACATAGTACATCTGATTTGGGGTATTTTTAACTCTGGGTCGCAATCGCGACATTCCCCCTAAAGGGCCTGATTCTGGTTCTCTTCCTGGAGTCGTTCCTTGAGCTTCGTCTCTTTTCTTAGGTGTCCTTCGAGCTTCTGAATTCTCGCCATGATCTCCTTCTTCCTCCAGTTACAGAAAGCCTGATGATGGCCCTTCTCGTTACACACTTTGCACGGCCGATGAAGATTGCCACACCTTCCTCGATGTCTTTTGGTACAGGTTATGCATAGTTCATGTTCTTTGCCCCTTTGCATTCTTTCGCATGGGGTGTAGTACGCCTTGCATTGATTTGTATAGTGGGCTCCTCTGCGGGTGGACGGTGTGAATTGGGGAAGAAGCGGGTGATGGCTCGCTGGGCGGCGCGCAGGCAGTGAATGGCGAACTTGTGACGGGTGGACGGCTCGGCACGGCCCTGGCTACCTCGTGACCTTCTCTGATTGGCTGATTGACGTACCATATTCATTCTGAATCATAGGTGTTACGAAATGTATTGGGGGACAACACATAGTACTTCTGATTTGTGGGTATTTTTAGCTCTTGGTCGCAATCGCGACAATACGCGTCAAAACTTTAGAACACCTCCTTCATTTCCAATGATAATTACCACGTTAAAAAGCACACAAAAAACGTGGGTACAAAGAAAGAACAAAAATCAATAAGAAGAAAAGTTTCAACATTCGGCCCGAAGAAATTGGGAGCTCCGTCTCAGGTGCGTCAAAACTTTAGGACACCCCCTTGATTCGCTACTTCTGGCCGTTTTCTCTACTTTTTTTCGAGCAGTAGTAGGAGGATAAGTTTATTTAAGCAGTTTTGGGCCGATTTTGATATCTGTATTTTTTGGTTAGAAAACAGGCAGATTACTGGTCTAGGGGGTGTCAGGTCAAAAAGGACGAAAATCTTGGGAAAATCACGTTGAATCGAAATTTTTTTAGTGAATTCCTGTGCAAAGGAGCTGATAATAAAGGTAAAATAAAGATTCCAAGTCCATTTCTAAGTGACTTAAAAGAACAATTTTAACCGACAGGTCTGAAATTCCTTGGCACTGGATTACAAATTGGGCCACAATCTAAGATCGTCTTGCACTAAAAAATCAAATATCTGCTGCAACATACGTTCATGCTGCCTCGCTAGTTCCAACTCTTTGCGAAGTTCTCCTAAGCGTGATGCACTTTCTTCAATCGTTTCCGCGCCATAGTGGAACTTGACGCGAATGCGCGGCGCCGCACCGCCCGACTTGGAGACGCGTGCTGGTCGAAACAACCACTCGGATGGAACGACCATCGGTGGTTCAGTGGTAGAATGCTCGCCTGCCACGCGGGCGGCCCGGGTTCGATTCCCGGCCGATGCACCAGGATGGATAGATTCGTAGATCGTCGAGGAAAGGAGACGGCAACAGGAAAGCAACTACGTCGGGCTGCTCGCAATGGAATTTGCGACACTTCCTCCATTTCGATATTTTTCTCCACAATATGATCATGTGTTGCTCGCTTGTTCTAAAAGTCACATCACATATTCCAGAGATTTTCTGGCGAAAAACTGACGCTATCATAAATTTGTTGCGCGTGTTTTGACCGTACAGTAACTGTGAGCATATGTTTAGACTTGACATAGTCACTCTCAGTTCGAATCCTCTGCAAAAAAAAATAAATATTGAAACACAGCAACACGGCGTCGTACAGCTTCATCCTTACGACGACGGAAGGAGATCAGTGTATTGTTCCATTTTGAGCAGAGACTCGGAGGAGACGCATAAAGACCGAATCGCGAATAAGCGATGAGGAGCGCACGGTTTACGACGTTTTTAAGACGGCGCACGCGGCGCCGATTTCCCGACGCGATCAAAGGATAAGAATCGTTGGCAAGCACTGAGGGGCCAAGCGGGATACGGTAGTGCACAGCGGGAGACGTGGGAGCGAGGCAGTAAGGCCCCATGGGGGTTCAGGGATCGCTTTTTTAAAATTTTACGCATTTATCCCGTTAGCGTGTTACATTTATATGAAACAAAATAAACAAGAGAATATGAAAAACACCTGAAAAACATAACAATCGTCTCCTCCACCCCTCAAAGGTAGCGCCTACGGCTCCTTCCCCCGCTGCCTCTCTCATCGAACGCGCCATCATAAACAATTGCGCTCAAAGCGTTGGCACCGTCGCCGCTCCTTCACTTTTCCGCCGATCTTCCCTTCGATATGGTGAATACGCGCAAGGGATGTTTTTGCTCTTCCTTTCGCTCCTCTCCCTTTTCTGCCCCCTCGCCACTTCGGCTGTCTCAACGCCGACGGTGCATCGCGACTACGGGTAAAAACATCCCATTGTAACAATCGTGGCGTTACGACCACCCGAGTTCCTCTGATTCCAGGAGCTGCCTTACTCTGTACCCTCAGATGCACTTAAGACACTTACATGAACCAAGAGAGTTTATTAGGAATAAGGAGGAGATAGAGAGGATACGGGCTGCCGGCGAGCCGGCGAGTGCAACCCGCTCTGACTTGTTCCTCGCGGCAAGTCGCTTCCTCGGGCGATAGTCGGTGTTGCGGATCCGGATCTTCGTTGGCGTCACACCATGAACAAATTTAATAACTAACTCAACAAAGAGAATATGTGAAAACATCCCAAGCCATAAATAAGACAGACAACAAGCACAAACAACAACATTTCCACAGCCGCTACTTTCAAGGTTCATGTCGTAGTAGATGTGTGAGCTTATTAGAGGGCCGTACTCCAAGTTTCGCGGAGATCGAAATACCCATAGATGAGATACATGCGATTTAGTTAAGGGAAGTCCTGGAAAGAGAGAATCCAACGGCTTCTGGGCGATTCATCGCCTCGAGAGGGCGATTTGCGGCAAGCTTCATGTCGTAGTGGATGTGTGACACACTTGCCACTGCAATACATGATCACCTTAATGTTTCCAATCGGACTTTCCCTCACTGTCATTCAAAAACAAAAGTTTTTTGCTTTCGTAGGTATAAAATTTTGAGTAAGGGTCATCCCGCTATGTGCGCTGTAATATCATTCCCACAGGGACACACGGGAATAGAATTTGGACTCTAATGCCAACCCCATTCGTGAGCGACGGAGCCTAGAAAAGGTAGAAAAAGGTCTGACAAGAGTCGGAGTTTCACTTTGTGTCGGTGGCGAGCGGTCGAGTCGTTCCTCGGCCAAACCCTGATTGTCCCGGCTTCCCTCAGGATTGGAACTCCGGAGCTGTGGTTCCAGAAGCATCAACAAGAAGATGATCACCGTCTCCACTACTGCAGATTTGCTCGTCTCCTAGCTCTCTATCAAGGGCTGACATCTCAGATGGGAGTGCAAAGATCCGGGACTCACCAGTCCTAAGCCTGTTTTGATGCTATATCGCGTCTTTGTCCATCGACCATGGAAGCTTCTTATCAGACGGAAAAGACACAAAAGTGCCTGTACGGGGAAAGCTGTCCTTAAAACAAGTATGTTAAAAAAGTGGATCGATCTCTGCTCGACGTTATCAGCGCTCCATTAAACCACTAACGGCAGACCTTCGGCGCCATTCTTCAAGGATGGCTATAGCGCTGTTTGCCGCCATAGTGGCCATTTCGGTCTTATCTTCAGCAACACCGCTAACCTCAGATCTGGTAAGAGATAGCCCTTGACGCCATCTTAAGAGTGTTTATAGATCTATGGCGGTCGGAAAGTGGACACCCCTAGGTTCTCCTTCCAACTGGTGCTCGTGGCTCACGGCTTGGGAGAGGACAAAGCCCTGGTTTGTGGCGCGACCCTAATCAGCCCCCGCTACGCCCTCACAGCCGCCCATTGCCCCGGCTACGACGACGGCGTTAGGGTGTACGGTGGAATCTACGATATCAACAACTTAAACGCCAAGGGAGCACAGTCCAGCGCGATCAGGAAGTTCCGTCCCCACTCGGGCTACTACAAGAATAAGGAGATGGCGTACAACGACATTGCCATCATTGAGGTGACCAAAGCATCCAAATATTATCCTACAAGAATGTTCAGCTGGAGACCGAGTTCAACGAAACGGACACCGTCAAGTTCATCAAGATCGACGCGCTCTCTCTCCTCCCTGAACTGTCCGAGACTGAACTCCAGATTGTTGGCTTTGGAGCTGTTGAGTGTAAGTAGCTTTTTTGGTTCTGTTAGACCTCTAAAGGCGGCTGACAAGTTGCAAAAATGGCATTAGTACTGAACGAAGTGAAGTGTCGGCACTGTAAAGTTTTCGGAAGGCACAATGCGGTTCAGAAACCAGCCCATTTTTAGACATTCAAGAAGCTTTCCAAAATTATCTCCAGTGAGTATTTATCACTTATTTTAGTCAAGGATAGAAAGTATGTTCCGACAACACGTCTTCACTACGCTCAAGTCAAATATGTCGACCTTCCTTCCTGCAAGTAAGTCACCTTTCCTGACATCTACTTTGCCTGCAGAATGTTTTTAAACCTGAATTAACAATATCGGAATGTCTATCCTATCCCTCGAGGAGGAAGTGGTGTGCCGAGTTCCCTCAGTGGTTTTGTTTACCATTCAATACTTATAATATCCAATGTTTTCTCTTAGCCTCCTCCTTGCGCTGACTGACATCTGCAAGCGTGGCGCCAGTAAGCGGGCCGGACAAGAATTAGAGATCTGTTCAACGAGATATTTTTGAGGGATACAGTGCTCCGGCTTTGGACATAAAAACAATAAACGCTCTAGTGATAAACGTATTGTTCGGAGAAGTCAAGGGTCAAAGCAGCAATTAGGAAACAAAGAAAATATAAAAACTCCAGATGCTTTGCCTACTTAAAATGCCCAAAATCTCATCTTTCAGACGTGAATGGCTGACTCGACGCGTCCAAATCACTCCAGATCAAGTGTGCACCTGGTCCTTCCCCTCCGGCATTGGTCCAGTAAGTGTGTCCTTATTCCATCCCCTGTAAAACCCTTTCAGGGGGACAGCGGAGGGCCTCTGATCTACCAGCGATATGTCCCACAGAGCGGCACCAAGGAATGGCGCCAACTCGGCATCGTCTCCCATGGAACCACCCCTCCAAAGCAGTTACCAAGTTTGTTGGCCAGAGCTGCCATTAGATGATAACACTCTTTAGATGTCTTCACCCGTGCGCCTTCCTACTGCGCTTGGATTGAAGAAGTTACGAAAGTGGCCTGTAGTAGCAAGTGATGGTTGTATGTAGTCGCGTTTCTGTTATATTGCCACTTAAAACCACTTAAATGTGTGCAACAAACGAGGATTAAAAGGCATGAGAGAATCTTAGGATTGCGTGGTCTAGAACAGAGTACTGAAGTTTATATCCAGGAGCTTCTCGTGACGGAAATTTTTCCACCTATTGTTAATCTGTACCGCCATTGAAATGTTCTCTTTACTTGTCTCACGTTCTGTGAGAACATTCAGCAGTGGTTACGGTAGCGCTCAGTGTTGTGATAGTAACCAGTCGTAAATTAAGGTTTATATCCCTTGTTTGTTGACGACAAGTTCTGGGTGGGTGATACGCTGCATTTAGGTAACTTGTATGGATCCTTGGCTCAAAAATGAAAGGTGCCGTCAGTTAGGTTTATGTGAATGGCGACCAGATGTAAAATTACAGGTGGCATCTGCAAAAATCAGCTGGACAATTATAAAAGTGCTACAGAAGCTACACACAAGAAAAGTTTTATCCTATAAAAATAGATACAGTACCTGTCGTTGGAACATTGCTTACTAAAAATAAGAAATGAACGTTCATTGCATAAGCTAGTCGTCGCGAGGGGGGTTACAAGGACAAGGCTTTGGACCATCGACAGCTATCTTAAAGAAAAACTCATTAGAATAGGCAGAAATGTGCACGGTTTCTTCCAGATTGATGAAGTTGCCAAAGTTCAGCCTTCTGAGGTACAAATCGAAGCCACAAATGTCCGATATCTCTTGTTTAGAGACACTTGAAGAATTAGCGAATGGAACGTGCAATGTCGAGTAAAACGGCTCTTTGTTCCACTCCGAGAAGAACGCCTTCAGCTGCTGCTTGGTCACGTACGCACAGGAGGTGTCAAGGTAAAGATAGTAACATTTGGACAGAGCTGCGTTCTCCATGATCAGCGCGACCGTCTTGGGGGTCACTCGCGTGCCCACAATATCCAAAAACTTTGGAAGTCCGTAGTTTACGATTCTGGAAAAGAGAGCTTCAATCTCAGCGCTGTACCCGCAAACGTTAGCGATCATTATATGAGAAAAATTTCCACCTAGCGCATTAAGAAGCCGAGAAAACCCGTGGCTCCAGTTTATTCCACGTAGCTTTAAGAACTGTGCTTGGCGAGTGGCAACAGGGCGCGAAACAGCGGCAATGCATTCTTTTTCGTCGTAAGGTCGGCTCCTATGGATGATCAGACCAGCCGACACCGTGATGATGCGGCAATCCACTGTATTCGGGTTCTTTTTTTCCAGTTGCATCGCTGACATTGCTGCTTCTGTTGTCACGTTCAAGAGAAGCACAGTCCTCTGTGGCGGCTTCTGGCCCCAGTAGTCTGCAAGTTCTTGGCTCGCATAACGCCTACCGAGAAGGGAGAGCACTGCGTCAATAAAAATGAGCGGCGTACAGTCCATCACTTTTGAGAGATCTGACGACACAAGGTCGGATCACATATATATGAGTGAAAGGTGCAATTGTTTGACACCATAGAGATATCACATGATTAGGTAGCATTTCATTACACTTTTGCCACTTTGATAAACTGTAGAAACACATTGTTTTTAAGATAACTTAGGTGGTCGTAAGCCTTTACCTTTACTTCGAGCATAAGTTTGTTTATGGTAGATTTTGGCACGTAGGGAACTTTGGCGGTTTGAGTGCTCTCTAGTCGCATAGGTGAAAAAAACTGCCTTTTTTCTTTAGGAGATGAGCCATAAACCGCAGCCACTATCAAGCTCTTGTTTGCACAAGAGCCAATCCGATCAATGAACTCTTCCCTTATCACGACGGTTAGTGGGGTTATGCGTAAGATTCTTTGTTCTCGACAGCACTTAAAGGCTACTAATAACTGAAGTGTGTCTTGTCTTTGTTCCGGACTATCATGTGGTGGCTGCTTGGTGCCCTCCTCTTCCATCTTGGCAGCAGCGTGCCCCTGGACGACCGAAGAGGTGAACTGGTAGGTGCCCTAAAGTCGAAAGGGTGATTCATTTGGAGACTTTTTTGTCATTGAGTTACCAACATCCAGTTCTTATGATCGAAATATTGATGCTATGGTCGTCAAGTAGTACCTTTGGTGACTTTCCTCTGTCCTAACTTGTTTTTTATGCGTCCTAACTTCTCCAAAGATGAGGAGACAAAAATGAGATTACCGTAGTGTACCGTAGTGCCTAAATACCGTAGTACCTTTGACCTCCCAAACATACAAATTGTCCTTGGATAGGAAAATTTAACCGCATCTTGCAGATCTACGGCGGTCACATCGACACGAACCACTCGTTCCCATTCCAAGTGCTGCTCTACCGTAATGACCTCCGGCAGCACTTCTGCGGAGGCACGATCCTCAACGAGCGCTTCGTGCTCACCGCCGCGCACTGCATCGACATAGTTAACAACGGGGGGACTACGACTCTCTACGCCGGAGTCCTCGACGTGAAGAAGTTCAATGACGTGGGTGTACAGCGTAGGAACATTAAGAACATGACGGTGCATCCGGGCTGGGATTACAACACACTCCACAACGATATTGGCCTCATAGAGGTGAGTTCCGAGGATCTATTCCTGAAGGATCCGAGTGTAATGTTATAGGTGGAGACGCCGTTTGAGTTCACGGACGTGGTAAAGACGATAACTGTGGGTCTTGACGATGTGGAGACCGAGGTCGTGGACCAACCTGTGACTACGGTTGGTTTCGGAGCTGTCGACAGTGGGTATTTTTGTTATTTCTGGTTTCAGCCTCTCGGGGGTTGGCCCTCCGTGTTCCTCATTCGCTATCCCCAAGAACTAGGCATTTTCTAATTTCCTTTATCAGATGTTACGTGGATAGAGAGAGGGAAAACATGAACAAGGGGGTAACAGGATCTCCGAGGGTCTCCGAGCAAGAGATGGCGACCTCCTCCGTTTTCCGCTCCGCGTTGCTGCTGTTGCTGTCGGCACAAGATGTGATGCTTATTGGCGGAACCTGGACAGACGTTATAATTTTTGTTAGGCCTTTCCTTGTTTTGTATCAAACGGAGAGAATTTTTGGTTAATTCCTGAGGCATAACAGAGCAGCTCTTAGTTAAAACTCATTGCTGCCAGAGTACTACGTGTATCTTCGTCCCCATAGCTTTGCTCATTTCAGTCAAAGACTGGGTCGACCAAGAAAGCCAATACCTACGCTACGCCCTCGTCCACATCTACAACAGAAGTTCGTGCGCGTGAGTCTTTCCCATCCCTGACTTCTACTTGACCTGGATTGAATATTCAGGGAGGAATGGTCGGGAAGAGAAGACACCATCATCACTGAAAATCAGATCTGCACCACCTCCAAGAACAGTGGGTTCTTAACGGTAACTTTGCATCTTCTTCCTAGCATAATGGTCTCCTTAAGGGTGACAGCGGTGGACCTCTTCTCTTCCAGCGAGATGATGGATGGCGCCAAGTGGGAATCACATCATTCTTGGGCGTGCCTGATTACCGCAAGATGCCAGGTGAGCAGGTGACGGTTCCAAGAAGACGAACCAAGTTTAGATGTGTACACGCGAGTGGCGCCGTACTGCTCATGGATTGGAGAAGTCACGGAAGGATCCTTTGAGTGCTCTCAGTAATACACCTTGTCCATCTTGTGATAAAGTAAATGAGTGTAACGGTGGACAGGGTTTCTTTATTCCTAGTTGAACTAGCTTACTGTAGGTTCTATAAGGGTTGGCTCCTTGTTCGGTTGCCGAAATGAGGCTCACGTCCAAGCGTGAAGGATAGTGCGTCTTCATTCATAGGAAGAAAGGGATCGTGATCCACTCTGAATAGTGATTCACGTTGGCTTCCTTCTTTGGAGAATGGGCATGCCTTGACATTGAAGTATCCTGGCACGAGAAAAAATTTTGGTCAGAATGGGAAGGTCGAAAGGGCGACACTGCTATGCACCATATCTATGTCATCGACTGCATTGCTCGTTGACTTTAGACGACGAAGAACAAATGAGGTAGAGAGAATCGGTCCACATCCACGCACTGACAGCTCACAGGAGATGTGACACGTAGTGACGAAGACAAAGGAAAGAGACATAGTCAGTTCACTCTGATAACGAAGTGGCTTCGTTTCTGCACGTTTAGTTTCCATATGCTCCAATCATGACTGTGGAAGAGATCTTCACGTCACTACGGACAAGGATATTCCAGTCGTTATAGAGGTTATCTAGAAGCTGTCTTCGGAGACGTATGTACATTCAAGAGGGTTCTTGAAGGCTCCTTCTCTGGTCTGTCAGGCTGCCTGTTTCCGTTCTCCTCTCTTTTCAAGGAAACATGACTGATAAGCCTCTACCTACCACCTCTTATCACCATCATTTTTCACAAACCACAGCCTTAAAAAGGTGCTCTGCCCTACAGTGGGCCACTGTCGCCAGGAATGTTTCTCCAACTGCTCTTCTCCCTCCAGCTACTTCTAGCAGCTGGGTCCGTGGCGGCTCCCACTTCTGAGCTGGTATCCTAATCATAGTCTTCTCGAACTACCAGGCCCTTTAGATTTTTGGTGGCCAAAAAGAGCACAACACCATAACCGTCCCTTTCCAACTGCTTGTGATCGATCAATTCAGCCTATGTGGGGCGGTCCTAGTGCACCCTCGGTACGCCCTCACCGCCGCTCACTGCGTTGCATCCTTCCAACACTCCCCGAGCGTTCGTGTCTGGGGAGGAGTCTCCGACATCGAAAACTTGGATCCTGCAAGATTCCAGTCACGGACCGTAGCCAAGTGGATCCCTCATCCTTACTACAATGATACCACTTGGCACAACGACATCGCCATCATAGAGGTAAGCTACTAGGCGGAATTGGTGACCGAATCCTTATGGATTAAGCGTTGAGGCCCACTGCCTTTGGAGTTCTATTTCCCTCATTTAGCTGAATGAGCCTTTCGTCATGATGGACACTGTGAAGCCGATCAAGATAAGCGCTACCGACAGAGTCTCCGACGTCCCCGACCAGTGGCCGTTTATCATTTCCGGATTTGGAGACATCGCCCGTAAGAAGTCGAATTTAATTTAACTCGACAGCATATTCAGTGGAGACTCACACATCTTACCTCCACCTCGCTCATGTTCCGCTTGCGGACTGGAAAACTTGCAAGTAAGTACCTTAAGAAGGATGTAGGGGAACCTAGAACAAAGTTGTCAAAGGGCATTCTAATCGGCCCCAAAAGGTCCTATTGTGCATTATGGCGCTTGCATGTAAACATCCCGGTGTCCCCCTGGGACAGCCATTCTAGCAATGTCATAAACCTCATTCGATTGTCTCCACCCTGGACAGTCCCTATTTGAACCAAATCAACTGCTTTTAGGCAAACGTGGGAGACCAAAGGCATAGAGTGGATCACTAACGAGAAAATGTGCACGTCTAAGAGGTACGCGGGAACACTTGACGTGAGTGCAGCTTTATCAATCCTATCTTGTCATCATTTCCACAAGTTTAGGGTGACAGCGGCGGACCTCTGGTTCACACCCACCCTAATCGCGAGGAATGGCGTCTCGTCGGAATAACTTCTTTTGGATCGGACGACTTTCCTTATCCTGGTACGTTCCTATATGCTCCTGAGAGAGTAAATACTGTTTGCAGACGTGTACACGAGGGTGTCGAAACACTGCGTGTGGATCGCCGACACTACTAACATGGATGTCATCTGCTCTTTGTATTAGTTCTGGATTGAAATAAACTGAACAAAAACTGCTTCTAAAGAACCTAATTTAACTTTATTACTGAATCAATAGCATTTTGATATGCAGGACGCCATAAGTGCGCAACTAAGCAAGAGTACAATAGACACATCATTTGCAAAAAGCAGACATCATTTCTTCGCGGTCCTTGAATTGCGAGTCGGTCGATGATGGTGTTGTGGTGTTAGAGTTGCGCACAAACCAGGACGTCGCCGAAGTTGAAGTTGCAGGGCTGCCGATGAGTTCACGATGATCTTCTTCTTGTTGGCGGCGTTGGAACTACAGCATCCCTAAGGTTCCATTCCGTTTGGGAGCCGGGGCAATCATTTGATTGGCGAGGACAAAAAAATTTGATTGGTCGACCGCTAACTGAGAAAGCAACGGAACGGCCCGACCGCTCACTACCAACAGAAAATGGCTTACTTTGACATTGAAGTGTCCTGTATCCTGGACAACGGTTGGTCAGAATAGGAAGGTCGAAAGGGCAACACTGCTGGGCTCCATATCGACTGCATTGGTCGTTGACCTTAGAAGACGAAGAACAAAGGAAGTGGGGATAATCGGTTTACCCCGATATCGTGTTTCATGTCTCCTGTTGACCCATCAACAACATTGACTTGTTTATAGCAGTGACAGTTTGCCCACCATCCGGAAAGTGATCCTAAAATAACGTCTAAGATTTGGGTATAAAAAGCTATTTTTTGTGAGCACGATCTGTGCAACACGTAGGGGATGTGACACGTATATAATGGCGAAGACAAACAGGACAGAAATACTCTGATAACGGAGCGGTTTCTTTTTTTGCACGTAGAGAGCAAAGAATGTGTAGTTGCCAAATGCTCCGATCATGGCTGTGGAAGACATCTTCACATCCCAGATTTCTCAAATCATTCCCATAAACTGAAGAAGTTGGATAGGATATTCCAGTTGCTATAGAGGAAACTGCCTTCGGAGATGTATGCACACTCGAGTGGGTTCTTGTGGGCTTCTTCTCTGGTCTGTCCGGCTGCCTGTTTCAGATCTCCTCTCCTTTCAAGGAAACATGGCTGATAAGCGTCCAGCTCAGTACCTACTGTTATCACCATCATTTTTCTAAAATCCACAGCCTTGAAAAGACGCTCTGTCCCTCGCTGGGCCAGTTTCGCCCGGAATGCTTCTCCAACTGCTCACCATCTTCTCCCTGCAGCTACTTCTAGCCCCCGGGTCCTTGGCAGCTCCCACTTCTGAGCTGGTATCGTACCGCCCTTTTTCTCTAACTATCAAACCCTTCAGATTTTTGGTGGCCAAAGAGAGTACAACACCATAACCGTCCCTTACCAACTGCTTGTGTACGATGAATTCAGGCGGTGTGGTGCGGTTCTAGTGCATCCTCGGTTTGCTCTTACTGCTGCTCACTGCCTCCAATTCTTCGAGGACTCCCCGAGCACTCGCGTTTGGGGAGGAGTCTCCAACATCGGAAATTTGGATCCTACAAGATTTCAGTCACGGACCGTAGCCAAATGGATCCCTCATCTTCACTTCGATGTGACCACGGCGCACAACGACATTGCCATCATAGAGGTAAGCCGCTAGGCGGAATTGGTGACTCACCCACTATAGGGATGGGGCACATCAATGAGGCCCACTTCCTTCCGAGTCCTATTTCTCTAATTTAGCTGAATGAGCCTTTCGTCGTGATGGACACTGTGAAGCCGATCAAGATAAGCGCTACCGACAGGGTCACCGACTTCCCCGACCAGTGGCCGTTTATCATTTCCGGATTCGGATTCACCGCCCGTAAGAAGTCGAATTTAATCTAACTTACCAACATATTCAGCGGGGACTCGCACACCTTACCTTCACCTCGCTCATGTTCCGCTTGTGGATTGGGCGACTTGCAAGTAAGTACTTTAAGAAGGATGTAGGGGAACCTAGAACCTAGAAAAACTTGATCCCCAGTCCATTGCCCTAATTTGAACCACATCAACTTCTTTCAGGGAAGCATGGGATAACGGAGGCGGAGATATCATCACTGACGACAAAGTCTGCACGTCTAAGAGGAACGCGGGAATACTTGACGCGAGTGTAGTTCTATCAACCCTATCCTACTTCATCGTTTCCAGGGTGACAGCGGCGGACCTTTGGTTCACACACACCCTGATCGCGCGGAATGGCGTCTTGTCGGCCTAGCTTCTTTAGGATCGGACGACCATCCTTATCCTGGTACGTTTCTATATGATCCTGAGAGGGTAAATACTGTTTGCAGACGTGTACACGAGGGTGTCGAAGCACTGCGTGTGGATCGCCGACACTACTAACATGGATGTCATCTGCTCTTTGTATTAGTTCTAAATTGGAATAAATTGAGCAGTAAAATAGGGGATTTGCGTTGATACACTTTTTTGATAAAGTTACATTGCGATTTGTAGAGGAGTTCAGCGGATTCTGTGCTGAGACGTCCCAAAGTGTTCTTAAAACAACGTCTAAGATATGGGTATCTTGTTTGGGTATGGACGTGGAAGCAATTTTTTGTGAGCACGATCTGTGCACCATGTAGAAGATGTGACACGAAGTGGCGAAGACAAAGGGAAAAGAGTTAGTTCACTCTGATAACGGAGTGGCTTCGTTTTTGCACGCAGAGAGCAAAGAATGATTAGTTTCGGTATGCTCCGGTCATGGGCAGTGGAAGACGTCTTCCCATAATTACTTCACTGCCCAAGTCGGATAGGATAGTCCAGTTATTATTTCTCAAATCATTCCCATAAACTGAAGAAGTTCAGTTGCTATAGACGAAACTGTCTTCGGAGACGTATGCGCATTTAGGAGGGTTCTTGAGGGCTTCTTCTTTGGTCCGTCCGGCTGCCTGTTTCAGTTCTTCTCTCCTTTCAAGGAAACAAAACTGATAAGTGGTAGGAAACACGACCACCTACCACCTCTTATCACCATCATTTTTTACTCAGTTCCGGCACTGCAATGAACCCTTCTCCTGCTTCCTTTGACGGACAATGTTGCTGCCTCACTGGAAGAAAAGAAAGACAAAAAATGGTCAAAGGCCCCACCCATTCCCTACTCTCTTATCATCGCCATTTTCTGCAGAACCAAGCCTTTAAAAGACGTTCTGGCCTAAGCTGCGCCAGTGATGTTTCTCCAACTGCTCACCGCCTTCTCCCTGCAGCTACTTCTAGCCCCCGGATCCTTGGCGGCTCCCACGTCGGAGCTGGTATGACAGAAACCCATTCTTCTCGGACCAGTGTTCTCTTCAGATCCGCGGTGGCCAAAGACAGGACAACACTCTAACCGTCCCTTTCCAACTGCTGGTGACCAACGGATATGGTCGGTGCGGAGCAGTCCTAGTGCGCCCTCGGTTCGCCCTTACCGCTGCTCACTGCGCTCGAGTCTTCGAGAACGACAAGACCACTCTTGTTTACGGCGGGGTGTACAACTCCAATTATTTGAATGTCGAGGGATCTGAGTCAAGGACTGTGACCAAGTGGACCATTCATCCTGAGTACAGCAACATCACGAAGCAGAACGACATCGCCGTCATGGAGGTAAGGCACTAGAGGCGATTAATCTGTCGAGTCTACATGCTCAAACGAAAGCTTAAATGCCCAGTTCTCTTTCGCTATCCGTAGTTAAACTCGACCACATTTTTACCATCATTCCTTTTCATTTAGCTGTCTTCTCCTTTTTCCGAGACGAACACCATAAAGCCGATCAAGATAAACGTCTTCGACCTAGCCTCTGACTTTCCCGACCAACGGCCATACATGATCTCCGGATTCGGAGGAACTGCCTGTAAGATTTTCTGAGAATACTGTGCGTTGTTCATTAGTATTTGTAGACTATGAGGACTATGGAGAAGTTAGTACAACTTACCTTCACGCTGCAAATACGACGATCGTGAATCGGGAATTCTGCAGGTGAGCTGTCATCAGGGTTCCGCCGCATGGACTCACTCGTTGTGAAATCCAGTCCAGTTTCACCGCAAGTGAGTCCATGCGACGAAGGCTGATGTCCATCGACGGAGCCTGATGTTCTCCTCTTTAGGACAATCTGGAAAGAACGCCGTAACAGACTTATAGAAATCACCGACAGACAAGTGTGCACATCGGCCAAGGAGTCGGGAACTCTTCATGTGAGTACAGCCAGGCCAAATAGAGGTTGCTCGACTTTTGGGGTTAAACTCTGCTATCAAGTTTCACCACAAGTGAGACCATGCAACGGAGCTTGATGCTGGGAGCAATCGTTTCCTCCGAACCCACTCGGGATATTCTAGCGTAGATGTACTTGCAATTGTTGGGATGCGGCTTCCCTCGTTCCTTCGTTAGATATCACACGTGTGAGTGTTTGCTCGACTGCTGGGGCTAAACTCTGACATCACACGTCCACAGTCATGACAGCCAGCTTTTCTTAGCTGATCACAAAAAGAACATTTCCCCTCCACACATGTGTCGTGTCTTATTGTTTGTCCCTGCAGGGCGACAGCGGCGGACCTTTGGTTCACGAACACCACGACATCGCTAACAATGTCCTAGAATGGCGCCTTATTGGAATAACTTCGCTTGGAGTCGCAGAGAACAACGATTTTCCTAGTGAGTTTCTCAAATCTCCCTGAGATTGCTGACAATGCCTTCAGGCGTCTTCTCGAGGGCGTCGCTGTACTGCACGTGGATTACCGATGTTACTAAGTGGGATGTCGTTTGCTCCTTGTCGTAATTGTGGATTGGAATAAGTTGAGAAATAAAATAAGAGCTCTGCATTGATGCATCAGACATTATTTGATCTGGAGCGCCTCTAAGTTGATGTCCTTGGATGCCACGGTTCTATTACCATATGTGGAGGATTTGTGATGAGATGATATACAATGAAGCCACTCATGAACACTAAAGATGGGTGTGTAGCGTCACCCGAGTGTCGCTCTTAACCTATAGCGCTTTGCAAATCTACTCCATGGGCTTTACCCTGCATCCTCTATATGTTATGTTGGAAATGGGACTTACATTTAAGAAAAGCTTTATGTGATAATCTAGGGGGGCTATGGGGAAAAAAGGGGAGAAAGGTTTCGGTCTCGTTCTGAGCGGTGGCGTTGCTGCTAAGGGCCGAGTCCGGTGGGATCCAGAGCGCGCAGTCGTTTTCGTCCATCGGGGCGTGTCCTTCTTATGTCCTTCTCGAGGTCCCATTTTATGGACGTTCCAGGTGGTTAGAAAAACTACAGTCTAGAGCTATTTTTGTAGTCATGGGCGCTTTTTCCAAGCTTTGAAGTTACTTTTGAGACTTTTGAGTCTACGCATACGAAACTACAACCTTTTCGTTGATTCGGCGTTGATACGCCCTCACCGCTGCTCACCATGTGTACCATCATGGTTTTTGTAGAATCGGGTCCAGAATCCAAAGTCCTTAGAAGGGTTGTTTTAGGGGTAATCGATGGCGCTGAACACGATGCACATGGATTGAGAGCACACCGAGGCTTAGAACCACGCCTAAGGGCGATTTTCCAGAGAAGACGTCTGCGACAAGCGGTGTGAGAGTGCGCAGACGAACAAAGAAGTCTGCGAAGGTTCTGTGTGGTTCTGCGCTGTTCTAAGCCTCTGCGCGCTCTGAAACCCTGTGCATCGTGTTCAGCGCCATCGATTACCCCTAAAACGACCCTTTTAAGGACTTCGGATTCTGGACCCGATTTAAAAAAAACAATGATGGTACGCTTTTTTAGATTTTCACCGAAAATCCGAATTCCTAAAAGCGGCCAGGAGAGGGGTAGTTGACGGCGCTGAACACAATGCACAAGGTTTCAGAGCTCGCCGAGGCGTAAAACAGCGTAGAACCACGCAGAACCTTTGCAGACTTCTTCTCTGCTCGTCTGCGCACTCTCACACCGATCTTCGCGGACGTCTTCTCGGGAAAATCGCCCTTAGGCGTGGTTTTACGCCTCGGCGCGCTCTAGAACCATGTGCGTCGTGTTCAGCGACGTCAACTACCCTTTTTCTGGCCGTTTTTAGTAATTAGAATTTTCGGTGAACATATAAAAAACCATGATGGTACCGCCATTCTACGACATCGTTAACAATGTCGTAGCGCCTTATTGGAATAACTTCGTATGGACTCTTAAAGAACAGAGCTTTTCCTGGTGAGTTTCTGAAATCTCCCTGAAATTGCTGACAATGCTTGCAGATGTCTACGCGAGGGCGTAGACGTACTGCACGAGGATTACCGCCGTTACTGACTTGAATGTCCTTTGCTCCTTGACGTAATTGTGGATTGAGAAATTTTTTAATAAATTTGATGCCTTGGATCCTGATCTCTAGTCAAAGTTCCTGGCAAAGTTGTGTGACCTTCTTCCCCTTCTCTGCTCCACATCTCCTTATCCCTCTCTACACGTCACATTCCCCCCTCCTTGCAGCCTTCCATAATTGGTGTTTCAAAGACAAACGACCACTTTCCCGGCGCAATCGAGGAAAACATTGAATGTCCAAAAAAATTAATTACTTCGCCCGTCGGCGCATCGCGTGCGTGGCCGAACGTCCGACGGATTGGCGCCTCACTCGCGTTGACGACCTGCTTGCGCCTCGGCACTTCGCGACCCTCCGGCATGTCCAATTGAGGCGCCCGATTGCCGTCACGGGCCAGCGCTTCTAGGTGCCAAGAGTCGGGTCTTATCGCCGGCGGCGATCTCCCTTCCCATCGCAGAAGTTGTAATTGAATCTTCGCGCGCAAGAGATATCGATTCGAGGTCGTCTTGCGGTCCTTCCGCCATGCCGAACTTTCCTTTCGCTACTTTTTTCCGCCTGACTCTGGCCGTGTTCGCGCCCCTCGAGGGTCTGCCCAGCGGTTCGTGCTTGAGTGTGCTTAAGAGTTTAAGGCGATTTCGAGAGGTTGACTTGTGGGACTCTGTGGAGGGCTACTGCAAGACCTAGTCGATAAGCAGGGGTTCTGGATAAGGGCTCTGCTGCAGTCCAGGGTGGAAAACAAAGTCTTTATTAGTACCTTGGACCAACAAAGCAAAAATGCACACCGGTCAGTCACAGCTGGGAATTTGCTGTGGTGAACTGCAATTGCAAGAAGGGAGCTGAAAATGGTTACCTTCTGGAACATGACATTCCAAGGGAAGGGTGATCATTTTTGCCTTCTTCTCCTAGTCCTGACACTTATTTTTATTTTTCTTATATTGTAGCGCAGATATTGTAGGAAACAGGCTTGGAGGAGGGGTCGCCAAATCGGCGTTTTTTCGGAGGGTAAAGTCCATCCAGTACACCCCATACCGCCCATGGTTCGTCCTAATAATGCCACTTGCACAAAAATTTTCCGGTCGATGCCGGATATTTGGAGGATTGGCTCCAGGGGGTCGCCAGGTCGGCGACGGTCCCCCAGGGCTGCTAGGAAAGAACGCATGGGTTTGTAGTAGTATGTACTAGTGCTCATTTATTCGTGTACGCGTGACTCATGAGCCAAGTAATCTGATCGTTTCGATAATGACCGTGGCAATCATATATAGCTGTCACCCTCTTTGGATTACAGGCTCCGGAACGGCCGTTCTGGTTCTTGATTTTTGGTGTCCTTCATTACGGTCTCAAATGCTTGTCATCGGAGGGTCGTGCATGTCAATATTTAGAACTGGATGTGCCACCGAATCTGACCCTAATGAGCGCGGTGTCAAATGAGGAGCAGTGTGTTTCGGCTGCAGAGATCGTTTTTAGTCTCTCCAAAAAGTGCATCAGTCTAGGGACATGTCCCATTCCCCTACGGGATCAGAAGAAGTCACTCAAAGGGTCGCGGAAGTTCATTTTGTAGGCATTCTTCTTTTCTTCCGTTCCACTTTAGTGCACTTTCGAAAAGATTTTGCCTAGCCAGGCTACTGCCATAAGTTGATGGACGTAAGGCGTCCTTATTTTTGTTTTCAGCGACGCTTTTCAGCCAAATTTAGAAGAATGTGGCCAGGAATTTCCGCGAAGGAACAGCCGGGTTTTTGGGGAAACGCCCTTTTGCGAACTTTGTAGGCGAGTATGATAGTCTTTGCTCTCCAACGAAAAAGTGCTATTTATGGTCGCTTGCGTTCTTCTGGGTTCTAGGCAAGCGTGGATTCAAGAAATAGGTGTACTTCTGCATGCCTTGATTTTGTCACAAGGGTTTGGAGTCATGGCAGAAGATTTGCAAAACCAACTTTTATGCAACGTATATGTCCATAGCATCTTTACTACTAGGTCTTATATTTATTTTTGTTCTTATACATATTATCCAGAATTTCCCAAGCAATAGGGGATGGAATGTTTTGCCCTTCTTAGGCTGGAGACGTCTGGGTAGTGGCATGCCGTTACGGGCCACTGACCAGACGTCTGAACAGAAAATGAGACACTTGACGTCTTCATTTCAGTAATTGTGTCTGGCAGAATATTTTAAAAACTGTCCTATGACCTTGAGAAGAGCCTCAAAGAAAGAAAGTCGCGCAGGAGAAAGCCTTGAGGTTGTTTGTATTCTAAGGTGGAAATGATGGAAAACTTTGGGATCATGTTCCTTCCCTCCCCCCCTTTTTTTCAACTTTGTCTCAGTGGTCTAAAGTACAATTTTTGGAAGTTTTAGTTCATCACTAAACTTTCATCACACAGTAAACAATCAAGGAAAAACTTTCCGCGGTGATGTAGGTTCCCTTGTCAGCTGCACTAAACTCATTGTTTTTGCATACTAACGCACGGAACTATTACTTTGGAACAAACGAATGCGAATGCCATGAGAAAACATGGTTAATTATTTACCCTCGCAAGGTAAACAAGCGCGTCCTTACCTCGTAACAACTGTATACATATTACGTATTCCACATTTTTCATGTCCTACCTGCAGTAGTTGTTGCCATCCAGATGAGGTTTTGAACAAAGCGTGAATAGAAACTTCCGGGATTAGTTGTCAGTTATTTTTCTGTGCTGCGTGCCTCTTTGAATCTCAACAAAGAGCTGGACGTGTACAAAGTTGAAGTTGCAGAATTGCTGATATTGTCAAGAAGATCTTCTTGTTGGCGCTTTTTTTTTTGTTTTTTGGCTTCTTCCGCTTCTTCAAGACGATCTTCTTCTTGTATCTGTGATATATTTTGGAAAAATGGTGCCAAGTAGGTCTGTGAACCCCTGAAAAAGTGCAAACTCCTTTACTGCTTTTTGTAGAGTGCCTCATATCAACATGGGGAGTATCTGTACGTTAGTTTATCAAAAGGAAAAAGAACAGATATATGTTAGAACAGAATCACTCAATATCCCATTTCCGATCTTCGCTGCATGAACGGCAACAGCTGATAGGCTCCATAACTGCTAGAGCCAGGCATGGCTCGTGGATTGACTCCGAATCTACGGCCTCTTCCCATTCCCAGCAGAGCGCTTCCGTAGTTCTCGCTGGAGCCATCGTAATATTGATAGGAAGGGAGATAGGGAAGCCGTCCATGGGGAAGATAGGGATTGATGCTCGGATCCGAGTAGTCGGTCAAGTGTGGATTGAACCCATGCTGTAGACCAGAAAAGTTCGGCATTGGGTTTGGGTAAAACGGATTATATTTTGGACGTTGGCAGCGACAGTCCGGCCTATTGGCACTTCCTTGGTTTATACACACGCCTGGACATGTTCTGGCGACGTCGATGCAAGAATTGACGATGGTGCTATAGCCACAGCCGGCGTGGGGAAGAGTTGAAGCGGTAAAATAGTTGTCGGGGACGTGGGCGAGTCCAAGGTTCAATAAGTCAAGGGTTAAACACAGGAAGACTACCCTAAACATCGCTTTGCTGAGGATAGAGGTTGCTGCACCCTTTTATCTCGTTGCGAAACCACACGGAAAACAAGTTCCCCAACTGATTGAGCAAACACGGTAACTCGAAATTGCGTTTATGTGTTTGCATAAACAAACACCGTTTACGAGTATCCAGATCTGGGCGATGACATGATTCTGGATTCGTCCATTTGGGTTGAGAACCGATCGGGGAAAACAAGGGTATACAAAACATTATTTTTGTAGTGCTCCATCACGTTAAAAACGTTAAGGGTTTTTACCCAAAAATAGTTTATTTTTGGACGCGGACCAGGTTGGAATTTCTGAGCCCAGTCAATCCTTAAAAGCCGCCTTCATGGGAATCTTTGATTAAGTCGAACAGAATAGGGGCCCCACAATTCATGGACTCAATGCCGTTTTTACTGCTATATAATTTTGATCTTCCATATCTATAAACTCTGTAACAAATTTCAACATCTCTATAGTCCATCTTTCTAGCCTAACTCAGCACTCCCTGGCGAAACAATTTTTGATGTGTGAACAATATGTGTCTTTTATGCTTTTTCCTGACCAGAAGGTTCTAAAGCGATGTCTCTGGTCGAGGCACTCCTCGGCACCTCCTTGCCTGGTCCAGACAGCGAACACGTCAATTGTCTCACCGCATTTCACGTTTCACCGCTTTCGGAGCCCAATTGGACTTTCGTCCTCAGAGCGCCGCCCCCGTTGGGGCGCCACCCACATCGCGAGAACGTTGTTTTCCCCGTTTACGCGCAAATTCGCACAATTACGATGAGTTGTTTTGTTTTGAGGAAACGGCGCGGCCGGCCTGATGACTTCGGCTCCGGCGGGAAGTGGCGCCTGCTACCGCCAGTGCACTGCGTTCCGGCTGGACCCGCCCGTTGAGAACCCCGTCGACGTGGCGGTCAACGGCGACCAGATTGCCATCGCCGACTACGAGCACGGCGTGCTCTTCGTTACGGCGGAGGGCAAGATCGCCCGACGCCTCAACTGCACGCCTTATAGGATCTGTGGGGTGTGCTACAGGCGAACGCCGGAACAGGTGAGCGAGAGGGACTGGGTTGAGAGACAATAGGTCGCCATGGGTGTTAGGTAGCCGAGAAACAGTGGCTCGAAAAGTTGTTTATCTACCTTAAAACAGTTTTGTAGATAGTGCTGCTAGGCTACCACGACTCGAAATGGTTCATCGTCGTCTACAGTATCCCTACAATGGTCAAGGACTGCTGTATAGAATGCCCTTCCGATCCGCCGGTTGTTTCCTGGGCGAAAAGAAAAATCGCCGTATTTGCGGATACAGTATACGTGTTAGCGACGTGTGAGACGCTGTCGGCGGTTTGGTCTCTTCACATTCCTACGTCCAAGTGGTGAGTCTTACAGTATATGTGGTCACAGCTGGTTTGTGCAAGAACTATTCCTTTTGGAGCAGATCAAAGCGTTCAGCCTAAGCTTTGATGTTTTCCCCACACGACGAGCATACGCCACAAAAATACGTTTAAATATAGTAGATCTTGGAGCATATCCCTGCTCCTGCCTCACTAATTGTAGGTCTGAGATAAGCGTAACCTTTAGGGCCACAGTTTTGTTCGAGAGACAACAGCGCTCCGCCTACGCCGACATGGACGTCGGTTTCCCCTTCAACGAAAGCGAAACGGTCCGCATCGTGCTATGCGTCGATGGCAAATCTCGGCTCAAAGTGGTGACCCTCGGTCCCGAAGGAAAAATTCTTCGGATCAACACTATCAAAGTGCGGCGGAAGAAGGAACAACAGTGGATAGTCAGGGGGCCGAAGCTGGTCGTTTGTGACGAGAGCAAGGTACCCAATGGTTGAAGTCTTATAATTTGGTCTCAGGACATAATCGTGTACGACGAGAGCGGGAAACTGTTCTGGTTCGACGGGGCCACGTACAGGATAAGGAAGATCGTCGGGGATATTGGACGAAACGAAGCGAGTGCGATTACAGTGCGCCAAGGATGGTGCTATGCCCTTTGCCGCCATCAGTTGTCAATACATGGGTTTCTGTACAAAGATGTAGGATAGATATGTAGAAGTCAATGTTTGCATAAAATTATGCTCAATTTGCAAGTTTGTGGGCCTCCTGGGGATAAGGAACATCGCATAAACACGAATTTTACGGCCCCATACATCCCATCCTTTCTGTCTAGTCTGCTTGAAGTCTAGACTGCCGACAACCAGACTCTCCACCTGCAAACTCTGCAAACTACCCCCTCTCATTTCACCGTAGTCTCCACTCTAAAGTCGGTTGCTCGCGATGTATTCCGAGAACCTTACCACCAATGACAACGACACCGTGTTCGGTGACATTAACTGGGAGCACGAGGTCGTTCTGTTACCGTATCCCCTGGGCTTCGTAAGTGGTTCTGGTAGCTGATTTCCAAGTGCGTTAACCTCCTTCAGGTTTGGTGGATCGTTATCGGCGTTCTCAGCCTGACCATGACGACTATGATCGAGTCGACGATGATGCGCTTGTACATGTACGCAATCAAGGACCCTGACCTAGTCCCGGAGAGTGTCGGCTTCTACGAAGGCGATTTCGATAACATCGCGGTGCGTTTAAACAATCGTTTCAAGGGGGAAAACTTGCCAAAGGGACAAGCCACCGGTTCTAAACTCGCTTTTTTAGAAAACGAAGCTCCGAATGCTCCGGAAGAGAAGCGACTCAGAAGACCAACCCAGCGAGTCTAAGAAGCCGTCGGCGAACACGAACAAGGAAGACGCTAAAGCCCAGGATCCTCAAGAGCCTTCAACGCCCAATGAAGCGAAGGATGAAGAGAAGACGGATTTGGATTCCAGAAAAGAACTGGTACTAGGAGGCACCACAGCTGCGAAGCCAAAGAAAGACGACGCTGAGGACGAATTGGTAAAGAGATCAGTGAGGAGCGCCAAGAAGGATGTGAAGAGCGAGAAGGCGTCTGTGAGGTCGGCTTCTAGGCGATTGGCGAAGAACATCGCCATTGCCGAAGGACTGGAGAAGCTGGGAGATCTGGAAGTAACTCAATCCGAGCGAGAGTGGAAGTCAAACAGGAAGGCGGTCGCTCCACCAGAGAATGCCGTGAAGCCTGCAAAGGACGCCGAGTCCAAATTACCTCCGCCGGACGATGCTGTCACAGCAATCAAGCCGTTAATTGATACCACATCCGCAGTTAAATCGGCAAAGGACCTTGTGACTGCAGTCAAGCCTGCGAAGGATGCTGAGATCGTAACGAAGTTGGAGGATGCCGTTGTGACCGCAATGAAGCCACCGCTGCAGGATGCTGCGTCCAAATTAAACCCAGCGAACAACGTTGCATCCACGTTTGACAAGCCTATTTCAGCATATTACTAACCATCCGGCCTGCTAAGGTATGGTAAGTCATGAATAAAGCGCTGATTGTTGACTTGGTTTCTTCTCGTCTCCTTAGGATTAAGTGCGTATTTATGCTTACCAAGTAACAATTCAACAGATTGCGTTCATTCACAGGCTTGACTTCATCGGCTGGCAGTTCACGATATTGATCTACAGTAAGTCCGTTATTGATATGGTATTTCCGACCCTGAACTTACATCGCTCTCCTCGGACGGAGTGATCCCTAGCGCCTTGGCCAAGAAGACGTAGCCCGCATCGGTCGACTTCGAAATGGCTTCGGCCGATCGGAATCCGTGGCTCTCTCCTTCAAGTAGCATCAATGCCGTTGTAATTCCCTTCTTCTTGAGTGCTTCATAGAACGATTCGCTCTGCTTCCACGGCACGACGGGGTCCTTCGTCCCGTGGATGAAGGCCACGGGATTCTTCACTTTTCCAATGTGGTTTATCGGCGACCGTTGCTCGTAGACCTCGGCCTCCTCAGGGTACTTTCCGATGAGACTATCATTGTATCCACTCTCAAACTTGTGAGAGTCCTAAATTCTACACTGATCCTCGGGAGGGGCATGGATTACGGTACCTTGTACAATCCGACGAGGTCGCTGACGCCGTAGACGCAGACGGCCGCGGCGAACGGGTTCCCATCTTGGATTAGCGCGCTCAAGACGAGATACCCTCCAGCCGAACTGCCCGTGATGCAGATCTTCGCTGGGTCGACCTTCCCGTTCTCGGCGAGGAAATTGGCGCCGTTAATCATGTCGTTCCGGTCGACGACTCCCCAGTTCTTGTACAGTGCGTTGCGGAACTCTGTGCCGAAGCCAGTCGAGCCACGGTAGTTGACGTCAAAAACGGCAAATCCACGAGAAGCAAAGTACTGCTTCTTGAGATCCAAGGAGTTGAACGCCTGGCCAGAGGGACCGCCGTGACCCATGAGGACCACAGGAGGGAGAGCTCCTTCAGGGCCCTGGAAGTCGTTGCTCTGGAAAGAAGAAGTAGCCAATGGGGATTCTGCATCACACCAACCTTCGGCTCGTAAAACCAACCGGAGACAGTTACTCCGTCCGATTGGAACTCTAGGTTTTGGGGCTCGGAGATAGGCAGTTTCTCGATGTCCGCCGAGTCGCGAGTTTCTCTGATCGCCGAGACCTGGAAAGGTCCCATTAGTGGACAACTCGGAGGCGCCCTCATACCTTCCACTCCTGCTCTAGATCAATGTGGATCAGAGACTGGGCCTTCTTGGGTCCTGATGCAATGCAGTAGAAATGCCCAGAGCTGGTTAGGGTTAGATGGCTGAAGTGGGTGAATCCATCGCACTGGACTGGCTTCATCGACTTCGTGGCGCGATCAACCACGATAAGTTCTCCTTTTACCGCAACGACCATGTGCTTCGCGTTGACCGCATAGGCTCTATCGTCGGCAAACTGCCACAAGGGATTTCCTATCTCGGAGTCGACCGGGTACACGTTGTCCTTGAGGGCCTTTTTCTCCACGTCCACTTCATAGACGTTCCAGAAGTTCGTCTTGTCACACACGACGAAGAGCTCGTCTTGCGGACCCCACTGCAGTCCATGGAAGTTGTCTCCACCGCCAAGAAGCTCTTCGGCCTTTCCGCTTCCTTCAACGGACTGTATGCAGATCGAGGTTTTGTCCCAGGGCTAAACGGCATTCTTTGAAAGGAGTAAGGCATACAGTACCATACCATGTTAGGGTGGTTCCACTGCATCCAAACCAGATGCTTCCCACTCGGACTCACTCGGGGTTCGGCGTAGAAGTCGGCTCCTGATGCCTAAAATTGCTTTGAAGGAGGATAAGTGCGCCTTGAAACATACAATCTCAGTCTTGTGGCCGTTTGGGTCGATTCTTACGAGCAAATTCTGCGGCTCTCCTGCGCCCAGATGGCGCTCCTCTACTGCGAAGATGTCGCCCTTAGCCGATACGTGGAGATCGGCGTGGCGGATGTCCAGATCGGCTTCTTTCATGAACAGGTCCGTCGGCTCTGCCTGCGCAGCGATGATCGACGATATAGTGCCCTTGTTCGTGATGAAGATGCCTTCGCCCCCAATAGCGAACGATCCACCTCCGTACTCATGCACTAGAAGATACAACTTATGATATCTCCACAAAACCAGAATTGTACCTCCATTCTTGACCTGGAAGCCTTCCTTCGTCCACTGCACGATGTCTTCGGAATCAGCTCTTTTGGAATAGAGTGTCCGGCATCCAGTAGGGAATCGCTGCTCGATCCAGTATACGGTATCTGCAATGAGGGGGTATATAATTTACAGTAGTGACTTTTGGACTCTGGAGGCATTTCAACTGTTTGAGCTATCTCAATAGTTGCGATTTGTGTTTGCTGAGACGATTAATTAAAGTGTTGCAAACCCGCTCCGTCCGTTGTCCGCCAAGTGCTCTCCTGTTTGTCACAACTCTGAACGTCTGCGAAGAGGGCGAGAGTAAACAAAATGCGCGTGGCAGATATGATCCAGTCGCGCACGGGCCGCCGTATCGTGCGATAACTTTTTCATCGAACTGACCAGTCCGCGCCCACCCCCAGGAGCAGCTTAAAAGCGCGTCCCCTAATCAGTTGCACTCCACTTCGACATGCTTCTCTCGCACCGCCACCTCCTCCTTCTCGCCCTCGTCGGTCTCGCTACCGTAATCGCAACCGAGAACGAGGTCCCTCCAACGCTTGAAAACAGTAGTCATAAAGGCGCAATTTTAGAAAAGCAGCCAGGTGCTTATCAGAGCGAAGCGCCAATGCGGCTGTGGAACACCTACGCCTTCCTGTAGCTGCGGAGTTCCCGTCTGTGCGCAGACCTGTCAGGCTACCTGTGTCCAGCAGTGCGTCCAGAGCCAGCCTATCCAAGTCTGCCAAGATACATGCCGCCCGGCCTGCCAGCAATCATGCGGCCAGCAGCCACAGCAGCAGATCATCGTGGTTGTGCCCCAGCCACAGCAGTGTCAACCCGCCTGCACACAAGCCTGCCAGGCTCACCCTCAACCCATGATGTGCCAGATGACCTGTCAGTCGCAGTGCGGACAGCCACCGGCGCCAGTGCTCCAGTGTGCTCCGGCTTGCCAACCTTCCTGCACTCCCCAATGCGTCCAGCAACAACAGCAGCAAATTGTCGTAGTCGTGCCCCCTCCTCAGCAGAATCAGTGCGCTCCATCCTGCCAGCCATCCTGCTCGCCTCAGTGTGTCCAGTGCCAGCCCACATGTGTCCAGACGTGTGTCCAACAGTGCACAGTTTCCATGCCCGTCCAGGTGAGTAAACAGATCGGAACTTAACGCGACAGGTTTTCTGAAATAATACACCCTCCGAAAAGGCGCATAAACAACATTTTCAGAGCTGCCAGCCCATGTGTCAACAAACGTGTCAGTCCACTTGCCAGCAGGCCCAGCAAGTTGTTGTCCCTTGTGTCTCCACCCAGCCTACTTGTACCTGCCAGGTCGGATTCGCCCCTTGTGGCCAGCAGTGCTGCCGCATGTGAATGAAGAGGGACTATTGTCGGTAAAGCGATACAGTAATTTAGCGCTATTTCCCTGTCTGTACATAAGACGGATAAAGACTATTGATGAGTGCGGTAACGTAGCAAAAGCGTAAAGAGTCCTGTCTAGACTGTCTTATAGTCTAAGCATGTCTAGACCATCTGCTAGTCTATATACACAATCCCTACTTCATGAGCCAGAATTCGTGGCCTTCAATCAATAAACCGGAAAATGATCAAGATTAGAAAGGAGAACGAGCAACGACTGTTTTCATCGTGATACGTCTTCTCTAGCCAGTTGGATTCTCCAACCTTAAAAGTAAAAAATACTTACTGTCCGATGCTTGTAACTCGCATATGGATTTGCAGTTCCCGGTCGTCAGCATCGAACTGGTGATCGGGCTCTTCCAGCTTCCATAGGCGGCAGTTTTCTTCGCGGCCGTGCTCATCATGCGAACGGCGTCAATAACCCGCTTTAGCAGCAACAGTTTGGAACACTGCAACAGCTATTTATCAAGATCAACAATGCGATGCGATCCAATTGTAATGCGCCGATAGCGACTCGCACCACCAAAGAATACAGTAGATAGCCATGACGCGACGAAAACAGTGTTGAAGACACCCCGGCACCGTACGTTTAAGTTTATTAGATACACAATGGTTACCCGGCCTGGCAAGCAGACATAAAAAAATTAACAAGAACACCGCTTATAACAATCTAGATGCCAGATCTATTCGAACTTGATTCCCTGCGCCAAAGGCAGATCCTTGCTGTAGTTGATCGTACAGGTCGAGCGGCGTACATACTGCTTCCAGGCGTCCGATCCAGATTCGCGTCCACCTCCGGTCTCCTTCTCACCTCCAAAAGCTCCGCCGATTTCAGCTCCGGAAGTGGGTATGTTCACGTTGACGATACCGCAGTCGCTCCCCTTGGGTCTAGAAAGGAATAATTAAAGGAGTTTTCAAAAAGTCCACTTTACCCCATCCACTTGAAGATATTTCCGAGATTTTGAGTGAACAAGCTGGAGGAAAGGCCTTGCTTAACCTCGTTGTTGATCTTGATACCTTCGTCCAGATCCTTCATCTTAAGGACGTAGAGAATCGGGGCGAAAGTCTCGCGGAGGACGACTTCGGCATCGTGCTTCAGGCCGGTGACGATAGTGGGAAGGACAAAGTTTCCTGGGCGCTCAAGGAGCTTTCCTCCGCACTCGATCTTTCCGCCTTGGACCATAGCTTCGGCGATAGTAGCCTTGTACTTCAGGACGGCTTGCTGGTTGTGGAGAGGTCCGATGATTGTGTTCGATTCGAGAGGATCTCCGATGCGGGCTTCGAGCTGAGCGTACGCCTTCTTCATGCGCTCGACGACTTCGTCATGGACACTTTCGTGGACGATGAGTCGACGAGTCGAGGTGCAGCGCTGTCCAGCAGTTCCGACGGCGGCGAAGACGGTGGCAGGAACCACCATGTTGAGGTCGGCATCGTCATTAACGACCAGAGCGTTGTTGCCTCCCAGCTCGAGAAGGATCTAAACAGAACTAATAAAGAATAGTCAATATCGAGTTCTGCGCACCTTTCCGAAACGTCCTTGGACCTGCTGGCCAACAATGCGTCCGACTTCAGTGGATCCAGTGAAGGAGACAAGGTTCACACGTGGATCCTTGGTAAGAGCTTGTCCGACGTCGGCTTCTCCGGTCACGAGGGAGCAGATTGCGCCAGGGAGCTTGTTCTCCTTCAGAACGTCTTCGATAAGCTTGGTGACGGCGATGGCGGTCAAGGGAGTCGACGGAGCAGGCTTCCAGATGAGCGTGTTTCCCGTAACCATAGCGAGAGCGTTGTTCCAACCGTAAACGGCGCATGGGAAGTTGAAAGCGGAGATAACACCGACAACTCCGAGAGGGTTCCACTGCTCAAGGAGGACGTGTCCGGGTCGCTCGGAGGGGATGACCTTGCCAGAGAACATGCGTGAGAGTCCGACGGCGTAGTCGCAGATGTCGACGTACTCCTGAACTTCACCGACACCTTCAGGGAGGATTTTTCCCATTTCAAGGGAAACCTGGAAGGAGATAATCAGAAATAAGTGGCGCAAGGCTAGAAGAACATACCAGCTTTCCGAGGTTCTGGAGCTGGCCTCGGAGCTTGTCTCCGATCTGGCGGACGATCTCGCCACGGGCAGGAGCAGGCATATCAGCCCATTGTTCGTAAGCGGCACGAGAAGCGCTGATGGCACGCTCGTAGTCCTCCACGGTTCCGGTCTTCACACGGGCGATCACATCGTGGGTGGCGGGGCTGACCGACTCGACGACGGCTCCCGAGGCCTTCCACTCTCCGTTGAAGACACCGGCGTTCTCCTCGGTGAGGCCGAGCTCCTTCAGGAAGGAGTACTTAGGGTTGGAGACAAGCAACGACGACGCCATTCTCGACTGCAGCAAACTGACGAATGGCCGACGGGTAGCAGCAGCGTTGAGGAGAACACGATTCATGGTCGCGGGCGGAACGGAATGACAGAGGCCACGGCAACCGACTGTGGTGTTCTGATCTTCGTATCTTTAACGACGACGCACGTAGAAGGCGACGGGAAAGCCCACTGAAAAGACCACGCGAGATTAGCTGAGCAAGACGAAATAGCTAGAGGTAGGAGAGCGCAGCGGCGGCACGTGGAGAAGGAGAGAGCGCGCAAGGCACCGTGAGGTTTCGACATGGAAAGCGACCTTCTGCGACGCAGCGGCTGATAAGGCCAAAAACGACGCTCAAGAATCGGCGTAGCGGTGATTAGATAGAACTGCGATAAGCCGCCGAGAAACAGCGAGCAGGAGGCGAGGAACGCTGATTCGATCAGGAAAATCAAGAATCATCTAAAATCACGTGGAAAAACAGCATACCAGGTTGTTTGTCGCGAGTTCGATGAAATCGCCAGCTGACGGAAGGAGACGAGGACATCGTACTAGAAGCCTCGGGTCGACAAGTAGACATCGGGAATTCCAAAGATCTACAAATCTGAAAAGTGCTGTTTACGAGAGAAGAACGTTGTGATACAAAGTCGTGACATCTTCCTTGTGTATCAGTTAAGACAAGCGACTATTTTTTTCAGAATGGCGCACAAAACTATCTTCATTCTATACGAGGAGCACTGTGGCTCAAACATCTTCTTTCAGCAAGGAATTTGGTTCTAGCGGTCGAAAATTGTATCATATCGCTGCAAAAACTTGCAAAGGGGAAGGTGAACGCTGATCTATGAACAGTTGAGCTTTTGGACGCAAAAAAAATCCAATGTGGACATCGAACGATCACAACTTAGGACATCGAAAGCATCAAGGCTAGAGTCGGACAAACTGTCCACGACGCCTGGGATACGGTAGCAGGGGTAGTTTTCTCCTTCCTTTTAAGACCCTTTTGCCTCTGTTTTTGACGACGGAGCAACCGTCGCCTTCTTGGTATCAATAGTGACTCTGTTCCAAGCTCCATGGATTCCACTTTGCTTTTCTTCGTCGACGCAGTTCCTTCTCTTCTGAGCAATCCTGATGCGATCCACGTGTATACCCAACGTATGAGACACCTCTACTGGACACCTGGTCTATCCTTTATTCACTGTCGCACGGGTGCAACGAAGCCCTGAGGCCTGATCAACAACTCGACCGATCTCACCCTCAACTCGGCTCCCCATCGGATCCCCGCATGTTCGTTCTTCGCCCGGAAAGGCGCCGTGAGAATGGTGGCCGAACAGGAGGACCCGCTCATCCAAAAGCCGAACTGTCGGTTCGTAGGACAGAGTAGTCTCTCTGGGCGGTCGTGCGTGACGAACACGTTGTTCCGCGCGTCCAGCAACGCGTCTATGGCTAAATGCGCCTTGGATTGGTGTCTAGTAGACATGGACTACCAGACAGACGTTCCGAGAGGACGAGTGGACCAAGTGTCAGTCGGTATTCGTTGAACTCGTCGGCGACCGCGAAGTGCGCGTACTTGGCGACGATCGGAGGCTGGTTGGTACCGATCGGCTGCATTCTGACTAGTAGTTCGGTGGGACATTGGCGCTTGGCCGTTAGGCTGTGAAGGCGGTCGTTTCCTGTAACTGAATGGTGTCTTGTCCTTGCCACTACACATTTACCTATCCAGAAGTCGTCACCTCTTGTCACGTCTCCAAAGCCACATTTATACTCATGCCAGGACCTATTGAAGTTCATGCTGTCGTCCCACCGCTTCATCACCATAGTCCAGCCACCACCGCTGAACTCGTTATCGCAGTAGACCGCAAAAGGACACTTCTTACGGTCGGTGCAAGACCAGTCGTAGACAGTGTAGTTGCCTGAGGGAATCTGAGGGTTTAGGGCCAGAAGCTCGGCACAGTCGCAGGTTGGAGTCTTGTCCAACTGCAGCGGCTCGGGCGGCTTCTCGGGCAATGGACTGGTGGAAGAAGCGAGTCTCGTTCTGCAGTCGATGGTTCCGTTCTCGCAGGGATCCTCGTCGGAACCGTCGCCACAGTCATCTTCGTTGTCGTTCAACCAGTCTTCGGGGACGCAGTTTTGGTTGGTCTTGCAGTGGAAGACTCCCTCTTCGGAGCAGAGATGTCGCCCTGAAGGATGGACGTGAGTACGGTATTGTTAGTCATCGTAAAAGAAAGCAAACACTTAAAAGAAGGCACTTCACAGATTTCGCGTTCCTTATTGTCTTCACCCATTAGGAGACACTTACACTTCCTATCCGTGCATTTCGTGTTTATCTCACTCTTCAAAACACACTTTCCACACATTAACAGCCCTGACTCGTCCTTCTTGTCCTTGTCGCAAAGGGTTTGGTTACCTCCACATTCTGAAACACGACTCCTGAAGCCTAATACCTAGGGTGAGCTCCTACTTTCGTCCTCTGCACCCGGACAGTCCGGAAAACAGTCGCGGACCACAACAAATGGCACACAAAACTTCTCCTTGGAAGTCGGATCGCAGTCGAATTGGTCGAAGGGACAGCGCCCGTTCAAGTGAGGCGCGTAGGCTATAAGAGATGGCTTCTAGAGTCCCAACAGTGTGAAGTACCTTGGCGGTCGATGACCGTTTCGGTCAATTGGAAGTACAGTGCAGAAATTACAATATGCAGGTAAAACGCAATCCCATAAGTCATTACTGACACAAGCCGAGTGACAGTCGCCGAGGGGAGAGTCGCGGGAACCGGAAGCTGCACCAGATCGCGGAGTAATTGCTCGGAAATAGGCTGTAGCGGGAGACCTATTCGGCTGTTAGCTGCTGACAGCGCCGTGGCGGAGAACTGTCACTCTCAATGTGCTTTCAAAAGTGCAGTGAAAAGGCATGGAACAAAGGGGAAGCTTGGAGCCTGCTTCCTCTCCAGTAGGATCTTGGACAGTTTTTGCTCCAGATCTGTTAAAGCAGCTCTTTGCAAATCCGGATGCATACCTTTAAAGTAAAAACAACTGTATCCTAAGACGAAAACAACGGTCCCTTTAATTTCAGCAAATTGCAAGGCCCCCAGTAGTTCCTAAAATGCTTTCCTCGCATAAGTCTTCATCGCCAACGCTGAAACAATTTCTCGATGGATACTGTAGAATTGGGAAACAACTCTATGGATCAATGTATGTTGCCTAAACACTTAAAAGAAGGCAAAAAGAAAGCATTTCTGGGTAGAAGGCTTCCATCCTACGTTAATTGCCTACAACACCTTCTTGCCTTTTGGATGACAGCGTTGATATCGCTAAAAACAGAGAATTTCTCCGTTCATATTGGCCGTTCTTCACCCGACGGTACTTTTAAAAGATGCTGCATGATAGATTATAAAAATTGATGTTGCCACATTGTCTCGCCACCCCCAGAAGGCTGAGCGACCAAAAAACAGGCGTTAAGTGCTTCGCGGGCTGAAAAAATCAATTTTTGGTGTCAGGAGCGGCTAACGGATAACAAATAGCCTATTGTTCTTTTGGGCTGCGCCCCGTGGTTACTTCCCCGTTCCAGGGTGTTCAATAGGGTTTCCGACTTCGCGCCTTCCCTCAATCACTCTCCGTGACGCGCTGTCATGTGGTTTCCGGTGAGCGCGTGCGATGGCCGCTCTTTGGACTTCTAGGCCTGGTGCAAGCGCCCTCCTTGGCTTGCACCAAGAAGGAACGCATGGAACGAAGGCGTTTCCAACGTTCTAGAATCTCGGGAGGAAACAATTAAGACGCAATTATGAGCCTGGACAAAGGGCCCGCTTTGCCCTGGAGTCCGGAGTCACGTGTGCTATTCGGAGCCCACGTCCACGTTTTGTCAATAAGCCAGTGCCAATCTGATGTCCTGCTATACGGTGATCAGATCAACTTTTTGTCATTGATATGTTGGGTTTGACCTGAAGTATGTTTTGTACAAAGAAGTTCCATTTCCAATGTTCAGCTCCTTCGGGGGTTTTTTCTCTTTTTTAATCAACCAAACAGAGATTCTCTTTTTTCTACACAATCTTCCACTACATATCCTGTAGTGCTTCTGATTGTTTCGATGTTACTGGCGCCCTGGAAAGGAATTGACGACTTTGGGATTGAATTGAGTCAATCTACTATTCAATTCACTTGATTCAATCCATCTGACGCTCTTTACTGACTAGGGGCAAAGAACGGAGAGACTTCCTTCCGCAACATTCAGTCGCGAAAACCAGGGAAGTGACGAGAACAAGAACTGATGACAAAGGCAAGAACAATCAGCGCTCCCCACACATCTAGTACAATCTTTACTAGGCCTTCTGTGTAGAGTGTGCCAATCAAAGGAAGCATCTTCTTCTATGAGCCCACACACCTACTTCTTCTAAACCTAAACTTGACCTTCTTTTGGACCCTCAATAGGCGAAGACGATCTTTGTACTTGGAACAACAGATACATACATGCGGAACTTTCTGCAAAAAAAAAAATACGAAGAGCGCACTCTCGACACGATAACAAGAAATCTGACAAGGCGCGTCAAGTGTGCACTCTGAGTCTTCTACGGCTGACAAACGCATGTCACAAAAGCAATTGACTCCGATCTGGTGACGCACTTTTGTTCTAAGCATATGGAGAATGAGGAGAATATTAAGCTTGTCACGTAACATTCTTTCCAGGAAAGGTTGGGCCGAGGAAAGCAAGCATGTAGGCGATGCAAATAGGTGTCCTATGACAGGGGTTCTACTTGTTCATGGCTCTAACACAACCAGGATATTGTCGAACTAGTGAAGTAGTCGAGGAAAAACAGGCGAAAGAACCCGACTTGTTCCAAGTCCAGTTTCCATGCATTTGTCGTACATCTACTTCGTTTTTATTTTTGCAATTACATATAGAGGGTTCTGAAACGATTACACAATTGCTTTCTCTGTAGCCTAGCCTCCTTATGGAATTCGCCCCCATAAAGTTCCACCTGCGCGACTACGCCTCATGTTTCCGGCCCTCCCACTTTGTCTCCCCACGCTTTCATTACGAAAACAAATCTCGTCCCTCTAATGCCTCGTACTCCTCCAAATTCATCCCAATTCCCGTCCGCCCACCACCAATCCATCGGCCATAAAGACAACATGGAAGCAATGTCGCTCAATCGAGAGCGAGCGCACGGCCTTCCAAACTAATTAGAAAGGCATTGTTTTTGCAGCAGTCACGCAATCTCGGTCCCACTCATTAGCCCGGAGGCGCTTTCATCTTGACCCTTTGTCCGAGCGTCTCCCATGACCCTCCCAGTTTGAGGCATAGACCAGTGGGTTGTCCTTACAGAGCAGACATCGTCTCGTCTACTAGACACTTGGCATATTTTAAGATATTTCTGGGGCGTGTTTCGTGATATCGGGCGTGTTTCTTTGACATGTGAATTGATTCCGAAGCTTAAGCCTCAAGATAAGAAAATGGCGAAGGAAACACTGTTCTAGTAGCGTAGATAACAATGAGGGTTTTGTCCTATGTTCTGTCGTCCGATTACCGTAATCAGTCCTGTTCGCATCTAAATTTTAAAGAACGTGCTCTTGGACACTAAATCGCGAAATATTCGGATGCCTTATTACTCCTTTCATTAAGTCCATGGAAAAGTGCACTGTTTTGGGAAAAACATGAACTTCGGTATCACTTCGTGTTGACACGCTAATGCGATAGAAGGAAACAATTTGCCCAGTGTTCATTCCCAGCACGATCTTTGCCACAGCAGTGCTTTTTGTGATTCAGCAGTCCTCTTGCTTTATCAGCAAAAAGAATGTATCAAAAATTTATGGCACTCCGAGGAGGATAAGTGAAAAAACAGCTGCGGTGTGTATGTATCGGATGTTCATGATTATGTGACATAAGAGGCTTGACAAAACTCTGACATAATTTATGTCAGAGTTTTGTCAAGCCTCTCCAGTAATTTAAATGGAACATATTAGGGGGAAAGGCTTATATGCAGACATACAAGGTTTCCTTGTTAGCTTTAGTCCAAAGTTCAAACCAGCCATGTATTCCAACTACTCTTTTAAGCTAGTTTAGGTCACTCTCAAGTATAAACAAAGAGATAAGTCCAATGGGTGCAAATTCCGCCTCAAACATACACCTTACACGCAAATCGTGTCCAAGCCCTCTATGCGCATAATACGTAAGCACTCTCATAGTTTGAACTCACATGAAAATCCGTAGGACACGCACCAAGCCCGAATTTATGTGTCCAACATACGACCTTTTGACTAATGGCTAGCCATAAAATATGGCTTATAGGATTTTTTCACTATCGGATTATACAAATGGTGTCAGGATTTTGAAGGATCGTCTATCGCAGCTGAATAAAAAATGTCACTCGTCGCCAGGATTCGAACCTGTGACCTTGTGGGTAATAAATAACGCACAAAGGGTCGTTGGTTCAAATCCCAGCCTAGTCTTTGATTTTTATTTTTTCCTGTTTTATAAATTTAAACCATGTGGAGGTAGGTAAGCGCTTGGAGGCTAAGATTCCGTTATTTGCTTCTTGCACAGGTCACTGTTTGGCGACACACGGCACAGCATACTTTTTACGTAGGCTCTAAGTAAACAAACGCACGGAAAAGCAGTGCGTCAACCATTTGTTTGATTTCGGAGGCGTGCAGTAGCGAACATTCGCTATGAAGGAACATCAGCATTCCTTTTTTTGTCGTTCCGCGCGGCCACAAATGAAATCGCGAGGACAAACAGCTGTCCTCCCGTCCAGCAACCGTGATAGCACCCATCGCGCGTTTTGTTTACTTTTCACATTCAAATCGGACTGCCAATCGATCCTCGCACGGACATTGCCTATTCCGTATATTGTCTTCAGGAGTGTTTTTGTCATGAGAAATTGTTTGTTTCATATGCTTGCCATTGTTTTCTAAGCACGATTGGGCCCCCACTTCCTATTCGCTGAAAAGGAGTAAAAAATTGGGACATTTCACTGCAACAGTAGCCTTACATCCTGGACAGTGGGGCTGGTTCAAGTAACTCCGTAGAAAACAAAGTTAGCCTCTTTAAATGTGATGAAACTCAATCTCCCTTTGAAATTATAGCCTTTTCGGACATGCAGGCCGACATGGACACCTTGCGCTTTCTCACAGCTTGACACATTCATGTTCTCAAGTGTGCACATGTGATAGTTTTCAAAGATATCGAATTTTAAGAATGTCACGGAACCGTTCGCTTGGCACAAAGACAATTCATATTTGGTGATGATTAGTGGGTGATGATTACAACGGATTAAGTATGTCGCGTTTAAACGGATGAACCCCTTTGGGCAATGTGAATAAGAGTCGCAAAACACTAAACGAATACTTGACTGTGGAAGCTATGATATTCATTAGGCTACGATAGAATTCATAACTACAACAGAAAGATATAAAAAGCGATCGCTGGTTCGAATCCCGGCCTAGTCTTTGATTTTTATTTTTGCTAGTTTTATAAATTTGAACTATGTATACCACACCGAAGGAGGTAGGTAAGCACTTGGAGGCTAAGATTCTGTTATTTGCTTCTTGCACAGGTCACTGCTTAGCGACACACGGCACAGCCACGCACGGAAAAGCACTGCTTCAACCATTTGTTTGATTTCGGAGGCGTGTAGTAGGGAACATTTGCTATAAAGGAACATCAGTGTTCCATTTTTTTGTCGTTCCGCGCGGCCACAAACGAAATCTCGAGGACAAACAGCTGTCCTCCGGTCCAGCAACCTTGATAGCACCCATCGCGCGATTTGTTTACTTTTATTTTTGCCAATTTTGCTAATGTATGCCACAAAGAAGGAAGTAGATAAGCACTTTTAGGTTGAGAATCGTTGCTTGCTCTATGTATCACAAAGCATTAGGCCTTTGTGACAAAAATAAAATCCAAGGCCAGGCTGAGATTCGAACCAACGACCCTTTGTGCGCTATTTATCACCCACAAAGTCACAGGTTCGAATCCAGTCAGAATGCTGTCGCTTTAATTTACCTTCAGCACTACCTCTCCATTTTATACCGCAATTTAAAAACATCTCCATGTTAAGGTGGAAGAACTTAAGGGGTCATGTAGTCTCCTTTCGAGTCTATCTTGTTCACCAACGAACATCTCTTAAAGAAGATTTATTGTCTAAAAATAAGGCAAAACATCGTTGTTTACAGCAGAGGTGTGGAGTGCCGCCAGCAGCCGACACTCCAAGACGACGCCTCAATTTGTTTGATCTGGAAAGAATCCGATGTTTTTAAGCCTGCTTTTCTGTCTTCCTGGACCCACTTGTTGTATAATAGGAAGTGGCTTCTGCTAGATAGACTTAGCAGGAGACTACCATAGAAAATGTTTCACTTTGTGAGCTATCCCAACGCTGACCTTTTACGTCGGAAATAACACTTGTTTTGACGGGAAAATGAAGTTTGTCCTTTCATATTGGACTTGATTATAATGGGAAAAGCGCAGAGAAAGGCTTTTATATAGGTCGAGGTTGTTTGTGTCTCCCCTTTGGCCCTTTTAGTGTCCGTGTTTTACAGTTGGTGGGTGCTAGTCGTTTAACAAAACTAAATATTGAGCTCAATGAAGTGTCATACCCGTCAGCTCCATAAAAACCCGCAAATAAAAGGCCTGTACGGGCATCATTGGCACCATCGCCGGACTCCGTTTAGTTTGCCTTGTAACTTCCTACAGGGAAACAGCAGCTATTTCGTGTAGGTGTGTTTAATCTGCTTGAAGGCAGCTTTCACATTCTTTAATGAAAAAGGCGGGACTCTATGGATGGGAGAGAGCGATAGACTGGGAGAGAGCGACAAGCATGGGAAACACAAGTGGATGCAAAGCAAAGACCATCGCTAGAAGTACACGTTTTACCAGGTTCTTTAAGACCTCCACATTTAGTTCTTTATTCTGTGAGAATTTGAGGCCAAAACAAGAGGCGTCTTCATATGTCTTTCCTTTTCTGTTATCAGCACTGTGTCCATCTAACCATCCCATAAAATCAAAATTCCCCTCCCGCTCTCCGTACTCCCGATTGTTTACCGGATCGCCGTGTCCCATTAGCTTGTGGAAAGAGTTCCCGAAATCGCTTCCAGAAACCCACTTGGGAAATTTCCGTATGCTAATGAGTTTCTTGAAAAACTGCTGGAAAAGTCGTTATTATTTTGCACAGCTGAAATTAAAAACGGTTCCACCGCCGCTAGGGGACATGTCCAAAATTTTGCGGAGAAGTGGCCATGCAAAGGTTATGAGGCAACTTCTTCCGCCTTATGTCATATGCATGACCACAATCAGTCATAAACGTCTTTTTCCATGTAATAAGGGAATGGTTCAACCTCTTTTATCTTCTTCGGCATATTTTTAGGATACGGATATTACGTAGGACCATGAATGGGTGGCCAGAGGCCAACCCATATTGGCTCCCCTATTGCGAAATCTCGGACTCTGCTTTCAGAATCCTGTTTATCCAATGACATCTCCCCTCAGCCTAAAATTAGAGCCTCTCCTGTTTGAGAAATGGGATCGATCCCTTGTTCTCCGCTGTCATATCGCATATTCAAAGTCGCTGGAAAGCCACATTCTTTGGGCTCTAGCCGCCCTCCGCCCAACAGGTTCCTTATGAAAGGCCTTTTGCGTGCCTGGACTCCGCCCTCCCAACTTTTGTGTAAACCTCATGTTTACTCTGCCACCACTCGTCCCTACTTGTTGACAGCGTTCGTTTCTGGTCACCCGATTCCGTCGACCACACGCATCGACTCTCTTGTATTTGCAGATCCAGAATCGATACGATTGGAGTCAAAACCTGTATTCCATCTGCCCGTTAGGTCGCGCTAACTGACGACCTAACTCGAAGAGACGCAAGTTCACTAGCTGCTAGAAGGAGGTTTCCCATGTTCTGCTTCTTCCCTTACATGCACCGACGGGAGCGCGAAGAAGAAGACCGAAGGAAGGCAAAGGAAGCCGAGAGTCGAAAACGGAAATGGGAATCGTCCCATCGAGTGAGAGACGAAAACAAAACAGGGTGAGGTTTGCTCGCTGTCCTGCTTTAGGAGGACTCATATATCTCACAGGGCCATTATATTCATATTTCTTTCAGACCGAAGCCTGGGTCCAAAGCCTAAAGTCAATCTCCGAAATCCTCGAAGAGTTCGAGACGAACCGCAATTACCGTAGCCGCCAGAAGGTAGTCGTCTCCGAGGTGGCCATCACTAACAGCCGCTACCGGGACGTTGAGTGCCTGGAGAAGACTCGGGTCAAGCTCCACAATGGTGCCTACATCCATGCCAACTGGGTCAACATTGGGCGACGGCGATACATATGCACACAGGGCCCGCTGGAGAAGACAGCCGAGACATTCTGGTCCATGATCTGGGAGGTATGTTTCCACGGGAAAACTCCAAAAAGACGGTCATATTCAGTACGATGTCCAAGTGATCATCATGCTGTGTAACGTGGTAGAACACGGACATATCAAATGTTCCCAATACTGGCCCCCGAGCGTGAGCGAGGAGCGATTCTACGGCGACTTCAAAGTGGAGAACTTATCACAAAGTTTACGCGGGGATGACTCGTTGATCACAACCATCTTGAAGGTTCGACTCGGGTGAGTCAGATCAAAGAAGGAGAGGAGGTCTAAAGGCCGGGCCATACTCTGCGTCTTTGACGCAGGTGTGTCTTTTTTTGTATGGCGACCACCCACAGCGTTAATACAAAAAAAGACGCACCTGCGTCAAAGACGCAGAAGTATGGCCCGCCCTTAACGGACGGTTTCAGGCCAGAGAGCAAGACACTAACGCACCTCAACTGGAAGGGCTGGCCAGACGTAGACGTCCCCGATAACCTCCATCTACCGTTCCAGATACTTGACAGGGCCGAGTCACTAAGCAAACGGCCTCATTCTTCTGCGCTCTCACCAATCGTCGTCCACTGCTCCGCCGGGATAGGTCGTACCGGAGCGTTAGTGGCGGTGGAGATGGCGCTCCACAGAATGATGAACAATGGAGAATTCGACATGCTAAGCGTAGGAGAAAGGGACCATATTTGATCCTACGAATTGTGTTAAGATCCTGAAAGAACTCCGGAACCAAAGGGCCCAGGCGATCCAGTCCGGCCTACAGTACATGTTCGTAATAGCGTGCATCCTCAATCTGCTTTTAAAGAACAGAATCGTCGAAGGCAGTGAGAATATCACCAAATGGTTCCTAGCCTACAACGGGTACGTGGAGCGGAAACGCGAAGCGGACGAATATCACTGAATCGAATGTGCTTGTAAATATAACATATCCTTTGCGTGATGGCTAAACTAAAATGTGATTTTAATACGTCTATCTTACACTAAACATCGAGTCACAAAACAGTCGTTACTGGAAGCCTCCCTTCTTGGGCTTGTATCCTAGCTTGTACGCGACACCATCGTAGACGGGCGAGTCGCCGAACATGACGAATTGAGAAGCATCAGCACTGTGAGGCTTGGGCGAGACCTGCAAAGCAGACACAGACACTACTGCAAAGAGTCTAAGAAGAAACTTACATTCTTGTGGGATCCATCGCAGAGCGGTCGGTTTTCGGTTTGCTTGCACTGGCACAGCAAGTAGCTGCCCGACTTCTCGACGGAGAACTTCACGGGACGGACGGTGGTGGTCCCGGGGCGCTTGTGGCTACCATCACAGTAGGGCTGTGTGGCGCTGTGTCCGCAGGAGCACCAGAAATAAGTCTTTCCAGCGGTCAGCTCAACTTTAACAGGTTTCTTGGCAGCGTCAATTCCTTTGTATGGCAGCATGGCGGCAGAAAGATCTTCGATCTTGATGGACGAATTCTTGTTTCCGCGCTGAAAACGATTTGGAATAGCTTAACAGGTCGGAATTGCAACATACCGATGACAGCAACATCGTCGAGCGGACGGCCCGGGAAGTGGTTCGGAGGAACATCCTGAAGTCCTGAAACGAGCCGTAAACGTATAATGAAGGAGACAGCAAGCCACGTGCACGAAAGCAAACCAAAGCACGTTTACATACGGATCAACACAGAGTGGGAAGAAGGTGGAATAGTGCAAAAGGTAAGGCCTAAATTAAAAGGGCAGAAACACCCAAGGATATCAAGAAGACACTGATCGCTGAATCTAACAAAGAAGATCGGAATCTTCAACTGGTGAAAGGATCGAAATGATCGCGCGAAACAAGGCGGGGCCGGCAGGTACGCTATGCTCCGTTGGATCATCTCTTTGCAAAGTAAGCAGCTCGGCATTCACAGTGATAGCGAAGATCTATAAAAACAAATCAACCCCGTGGATTATTCTAGCGCAGAACAGCCCAGCTCCGTCATGCCGGAAGAAACGTGCGAAAAACCATGAGACCACTCGCCTAGGAGAGAAAGACGATCTCTCACCAAGCTACCACACTTTCAGCAATAATCACGCCAGATTACACATCAAAACCATCCTTAAAACAACGATAGAAGAAGAGAATCCCCAGAAGCACCGATGCAAAACACTCGTCGTTCCACCAAAAGACAGCTATCGACGGTCCGGGAAATCGCGTCGAGAGCCCACGTAGCTCTAGACATTCTTGGTCTTCGGAGTCCTGCAAGATCCAGACAGTTCGCGTCGACCCTCCGAAGCGGGCTTATTTCGTTGCAGAGTGGAGCGATGAGCGGTGACTCTTCTGCGAACCCTTCGTCAGTGCCGCCGTCTTCGGCTGCTTCGAGTGGCGTCATCTCTCCCCCATCGCACGCCTCCTCGCCTCAGGTGCAATTCATCGTCTCCGTTACGCAGCTTGTCTCCCAAGGCCTGGTCCTCACGATCTGCGGACGTCTCGCTACTTCTTCTACCGCGTTCGAACGCTTCCTAGGCGTCGCTTTATTGTTAACCGCGTTTGGTTATGGTTTAGTGGTAAGTTTGATTGCAGTGTCATATCATGCGCCCTGTAGTTTTCTGCTTTCTTTGCCTTTTTGTCTTCGCCAACCCATAAAAATGATTTCAGTGGTTGAAACTCTATGGCGCAAGCCTCACCCGCCGTCGTCGAGCTTCCTTCTTCGAAGCAAACATCTTGAACACTTACCAGACTCGTTCTCGTACCCTCGGACACTTATTCCAGGTTCGTTGTTTTCTCTTTCTGCTCCTCTGCACTTCATGCACCTAGCCGATCCTTATCTGTATGTTTCAGCCTGATCCACCGACTCCTGTCCCCGTAGATCAAAGAAACAACAATGCGGCTACACGACAGAGCCAGTCCCAGTTTAACATGCTTCGTGACCAGGCAAGAAGAACCAAATTAGTTATTTTCATTTCTTTTTTTATTGCAGCATTATGCCAACGAGTTCCAGTACGTCGAGAAGACGGCGAAGGAAATTGACGAGATGCAGAAAAACAAGACTGATGCGCCGAAGCTTGCTGACCCAAACGTTAAAGTGGAAGACCCTGTGGTGATCGAGTTCAAGGGGAAGGCCGAAGAAGAGGACGATGAAGACATCAACATTGGCAGCTATCGTCAAGATTTATGAACTGGTTTTTAGCAAATGTAATTATTTTATTAGCTCTGTGGTTTCGTTTGGTCAACTTTTCGACCGTTCACGTACAATTCGTGGACGATTCCGATGCTCCGCTTCCCGCTGTTGACAGCCTTGAAGCAGCAGTGTGTGTTCCCAGAGGTGAAATGCGTGACAGTGCCTTCGTCGGTGAATTCGCCCTGCGAGCTTTGTGTTCATTTCAGATCGACTTCGTGGAACATACCGTAGTTTCCATTTGAATGCCGTTCACCCAGACGTCCATTGTCTCCTTCTCTGGAAATGTTCTCATTAGGTTAAGCTCTCTCTCTGCGCAGGTGAAGTGTGGAATTCCCAGGGGCACTTGGACGCCAAACCAGTATTAACGGTGTAGCAAAAATATTCGACCGATAAGGGTTTGTGGGTCATTCGGAAGAGTCTCCTTAGATGCTATCTGATTAATTTATGTTTTCCTGTTGTTTTCGGTCTCGTTGCTACGTTGTTACTCTTTCCGAAAAGGATTTCTCCGTTTTGCTGGATAATATCGTGTTGTTAGGACGTGTGTGACAAATTACAGCTTCGCAAGGGATACGGTAGCCTACGGTGAGGAGTTTTTGATAGCTTATCGTCTAGGGTTAGGTTCGAGGTACGTTTAAAGAAAAAATCGTTGCTGCTAAGCTGGGTGGACCGACTCAGAAGCACAACCTCTAAATAATCTATTTTCATCCACCTTGTTTTCCGCTCCTTGACAGCGCTGCTCGCAGAATTTGTTTTGTTCGTTCCCAGCTATTTTGAGGAGATTAAAATTCGCCTCTAATAATTCCCCGGAGAGCCGACCATCACTCATTGACGGATGGCGTGCCATTGCATTTAAATGGACCCTTATCTCAGTTTTGATGGGTCCCGCCCCGACATCCGGCTGAACACCCAAATTGTCGAAATTACATGCCCTTCGTCGCTCACTCATTACAACCCTTCGTCGGTCAATCAATTTTTTACGCTAGATCCACAACTCAATTAACCAGCGCGAAATCCCATTAGAAAGCTCATTTCGCGGCAACAAATCGCATTATTCATTTTGTCAAATTTTGAGAACGACCATCGCCTCACGTCCACTTACCCAGGCATACCCGACACTCCTTGCCCTCGACGTCGGCGTACCAGGTCATCAGGCGCTTGTTCTGCTGCTCGCGGAACTTCTGGAACGTCTTGCCGTTCACTTCGAGCGAGTACTCGTAGGCGAAGATGCCCAGCGCCTCCACCGTGATAAGGCACCGCATCCCCTCGAGCTCGAAGATCTCGCGACCCACCAGCTTGAACATCCATTCGCGGCGTAGGATTTCCTGTAGAGTGTTTGGTGAGGCCAGTTGTTAGGTTTTGAGTTTGAGATACCCAAGTATCCAACTATTCAATTACACTATTCGATTGAGTGGTTCATTTTTCTGTCCTTGGGTTAATTGTTTTGCCTACAGTACAAAGTTTTAAGTTTAAACAGAATTTTTGCCTCCTCCTGGTATGGGGCACACTTTATTCAAAGCTATTCCATTTCTAAATCTCTACGTATCACGTGATGAGTTGAGTAGATGGAAGGCTAGATAAGAAACACTTGGGTAGTTAAAGTACTGTGTCTTTTCAATGGCATTTTTGGGAACAATTGCATCATTGCACAAATTTAAATTCGAAAGGTGCAGAATGGAAGAGGTGTGTAATAGGCAGAATTTTATAAATATTTTTCTATTTTTTTGTATGCGATTTCCGGTATGATAGCCCTGATAGAGCAAACCCCTTCAGTCGCTGATGTGTTACACGTGTTTTTTAAGTGTTCCACGCCCATCACAGATTAGAAGTTTTTCGGTTCCAAGCATCTTTCGATTTCTAAGCACTAGTCTTGCTTTTCAAAGCAAAATTTCTTAAATCCTTTTCGTATCACGTGCTGAGTATAGTAAAAGCCCTTGGGTCGCTCCTTTCAACTATATGCTCAGCGAACGGAAGGCCGTAATTAAATTCTGAATTTGATTTAGTCCTATGCACTATATCAGAGCATTAGAGTAGGCTTGTAAATGCTACCATAACACAGTTGAGGGGGAGACATAGTTTGGAATTGAGATAGGATTCGATTTGTTCGGAATTTCATTTTTTTCGGAATTACTATGTTGTAAATATCCAAATGGTTTCACTGACAAGCACATAACATCCTAACAAACTTCTCAATGTGTGTTTCAAGCCTCTCCAGTACGTCTGACCAGGCTGTATCGGGCACTTTGAAACGCGGTTATCCCCTCCGTGTCAGTCCAGATACATAAATAGTAGTGAGCCGTGCGAGAGTATTCCCAAATGCCCCAAAAAAAGAAAACTGTGTTGCTGGCAGTTTATGACCGCGTTTTTACAACTCTCTTCACTCCAATTAGCGTCGTGAAGGCGAAGACGCATAATTCTCTGTGGCACACTGAGTCACGAGGCTAATCACACCAAATCGAGTGACGTTGCATCTAATGGTATAGCATTAAAGACCAACGACTAGGGGACGTGGCGACATTTGCCGCTTCAAATTTGGCCAGTTTGGTGAGACCTGATTCCATTAGGCCATCTATCCACTCTCGGATATTCCCAGATGTGGAGAGACCGGACGTGCCAGGGTCCATTCATATTTGCTTTGCTAAAGCGGCGTGTTCTTTTCCTTCTTTTTCTGTAGTGGAGCGAGCTAAGAGCGCCATTGTTCAAGCTCACTTTATGGGTATTTGTATTGCGCTCTATTTCGCTGTAAGAGCTTCTTAGGATCTCAGCTTTGAGGGCTTTGAATGTGACCTAGAGAGAATTTTGTGAAGAAGGGCTAGGCTCTTTTGTCGGGTTAAGCTTTGCGAATCCCTTCTGAATAAGAAGACATGTTCTTTGATATATTTTTGTCGTTTTATGGTGAGAAAAATCGCTCTATGTGAAAGTTACAGCCTCAGCCTATATGAAAATGGCCATCGTATGTGAGGAATAACATAGCATGCTCGTAGAATGTCTTTCACTTCTTCCTAATTGTATTTTCTCGTATGTACGTGATGAAATCGTAGTGGAAGTACGTTTTGACTAACCAAGAAAAACCAATTTAACTTCTTTGTAGAGAACTTGATTAGATTTACTGACGGAGAACTCAGAAGGCTAGAAAAACACCTGCTCTGGACTCACTCATTACCTACATTTAAGCGACCAAAACGAAAACAACCCCGGTTACAGAAGTGAAACAAGGGAATCGATAAGTTGATCCATTGCGAGCCTTTACAAGTGAGCTCAATTGAGGCCTAACTTCGCTACGTTCCCCATTGCTGCTGACGTCGATCTTTCCCTTTGGTCCTCTTAATCGTATTATAGTCCCTTTATCGTAGTTCAACTTTAAATAGGCAAAAAAGGCGACAAAGCCCCTCTACTACAGAGTACATTGCGTGAGTCACTTCCGAGTTCTGACTATACAACAAATAGTTCCTTTTGTGGTCCTTTTAAGTATCCAGCTTAAGCACGAAATGACATGCTAGTCCATTATGCCGAAAAGGGTGTAGGAAAGTTCCAGAAATCCCAGCCGTCCTACGTCTTCCTGTGCGTTAAAAGGATCTTTAGTGTATCATGGATCTCCTCGGACCATTGGGAACGAATCATGAAAACATTAGCAATGAGCGTAACTTTCGCAGTTTCGTTTCATTAGCAGGTGTATCTGAGCGGAAAGGAAAAACAAGTGGTTGCTTGTGGACGGCGTGAACCCCATCGTAGGAGTTTTGACCAATAGGTCTCGAAAACAAAGAAAGCGGGCCATCCTGTCACTTACATTACCTAGAAAAAGGGACCATTCAAAGTCTAAGGACCTAAAAGAAGTCAGATATGGCTTCAGGTCGAAGAAGCTGAAACCTTACAGAGGAAACCTTAAATAGGTCCGACATGCTGCCATACTAAACGCAAGAGCCCTCAACATCCAACAAATTGGTCCCACAATGAAAGAGCTCACAGAGCACGCTAAGGAACAGCTGAAGGCATTCTAAACAGAATAAGAAGCCTTCTTGGATCATTGGAAAGTGTTAAACAGTATCTCTATCCTGCCCCTTAGGGGCCTAAATTCATCTCCAAAAAAACGGTCCCCCTTGAGGACCCCCTCTCCACCTAAGCGCCCAAATTTACCACTCCGTCGACTCGGATGACTCGCTTGCCCGTCGTTGTGCCATGCTCGAACTCGATCCGGTACTCGCGGTTGCGCATGGGGACCACCCACGACGCGACGATGTCGGAGGAGCTGTTGGACGACATGAGCGTCAACAGACCTGTAATTAGGCGCGTCTTTACTCTCACACGCGTAGTAATTGCGTCGTCCTGTTGAGCACAGAATAATGCACACCTTCATTGTGGCAGGGTCCGCCGGCGGCCTCGGCCTCTGGCTCGGGGGTTTGCACACACACGTCGCCCCGGCGGGTCGCCATGGAGATGCGGCCCGGGAGCCGCGCGAACTTCGCCGCCGGAGGGGCGGCGCTTGGCCGTGCGCGTCCCCCAGCGAGGGGGAGCGTTTGCCGGAATTTGAGTGAATCGCGAAGAGGTGTTATTGTCCTCCTCCTCAGTATAGTGGGTGAAAGCGAGCCGCGGAGTCGTCTTCGGAGTCCTGAGGCCTTGACCCGTTTCAGGCCATGTTCTGCTCCATCGGGAAGAACCCTCAGTCGAGGAGGGGTCGACGCACGGCTTCGGTGGCTGCTTCCGAGCGGAACGCGGAGCAGAGGATCGCCAAGAGAGGTTCGTTTATGGGGTTCGAGCTTGGCGTGGTGCTTAGCCTGGAAACTTTATGAACGATCTACTCCACTCAATTCAAAATGGTCACAAGGATTGGCTTAAACATTGAAGTGAATCGATCTCCACCTTTCTGCTTGGATTCTGAGCTACCTTCTTAAGCCATATGTTCTTTCTGGGGGCTGTGCTTTAGGGTGAAGCAGTACCACCAATCTCCGAATATCGAACCCCGAATAAGTGTCGATTAAAGTCCTAAAGAGCTTAATTGCAAATCGACTCGCCGTGAGCTATTCGCATAGAAGAGAGATTTGCTTTGAGTTCTATGTACGACAAGCTCATTTGGGTGGGCAAGTGGGGCCGAAATGAGGGCCGAAGTTGAAATCGGATGAGGAGACTCTTCATATTCTACTTGGAAGATAAGCATCTATGGAGAAACACTTATAAGCCGATAAACAAAAGGTCCCCAATTGAAATAGGCCCCTTAAAGTCTCGAACCGGGTCCCAGGGCGAAGTTCTGACTTTTTGTGGGTTTATCGTGTAATGTGACATTTGCTAGAGTTCTGTTGGCTGTTTGGTTTGTGCCAGTAAATGGCAAATCTGTGGTGATCAACGAACATATTGATTTGTTTGCCTTATCGGAAGGTAAGGTTCAAATCTTATGATTTACCGTACACCTTTTTTGATAAAAATAATAACGACATAAAGGATTTGTCGATCTCTGGGTCGATTTTCCCTTCTACGATCAATACATAAGATCGTTATTTTTATTTGCTCAGAGCAAGTATAGTATGATCGAGTCCAAAAGTTGACCCTCATTTCCAACCCTTGCTTCTACCGAGCCATCCAAATGTTGTATAGCACCCTCGTGGACAGCGCAAAAGTGACCGTCGCCATAGAAAATTGCTTCCGGTTAGTGACCTACTGCCACGCGAGAAGCGAACGTCGAAAAACGCCTAGTTACGTGGACAATGGCCAGCTGTCCGTTTGGCACACAAAAAATGGACCTGTCCAGAAGGTCCCTTTGTCCTGCACGCTCGGCTTCCACAGCTAATGATACACCGGTGGCGCGCTGCAGAGAGATCGAAACTACTATAATTTACTTCGCCTCTCTACATGAGGCTTTAAGGAAGCTGCTTCTAAAAATGGCCTCCACCGTAGTTCAAGTGAGCAAGACCGTGATTATCAAGTGCATACTCATTAGGAGGTTGTGCTGACGTCAAGGGGAACTCCTTTTGCGCAAGTGCGTTTGGCCAGTTGTAGGCATACGTGAGGAGCGTTAGAGACAGACGAGTAGACCAGACTTCCACGCTTCGTTTGGCACGAAACTTTCCGTGCGGGAAACACTTAAGAGGACATTGGTCACTCGACAGAGCAGCAGAGCGTGATTTATGCTTCTCCCGCAGCGGAATGGACTCCGTTGTGACCGGAAGTCATTCATCAAAAAACATTTCGTTTGGAGCAATGCATAATGTATGTCCTTGGGCAATTGCAGGCGTGTTTCCCTATAAACAGCCCTGCTTCTCTTCCCGTTGAGTGGACAAGAGATATGGACAAGAGGGAAGCATTTCAGTAGTACATATGATTTTCAGAAACATTTCCAAAACTTGGGGGTTATTGACTTTTAAACGGAATTTGATCAGAAATGTTTTTGGCAATTTTCCGGTTATTAACTTAAAAGTGAAATATTTCCTATAAATATTTCCTTAGGGAACTACCGGAAACATTTCCGATGAAATTTCGTGTAGCGGTTAATAACCCACAAATTTGTGGAAATATTTCTGGAAAGTACTTTATGCGACTACGATGTGCGTGATTAGAGGACACTTGGGGAAGTGAAACTCAAGAAACAAGTTGTGTATTTCCTGAATCAGGCTCGACAGTACTCAGGGTGGATGTTTCGAGAAGTTCTAATCGTTAAACAGAATTTACTATTGTTATAAGGGGCCTGTCTTTGCTCTTGCAGAGATCACCTTCTGCATGGCCCTTGCAGAACCATCTAAAATTAATCAGAATTGGCATTCGTGTCCGTCGAATTTCCCGGCAAATAAGACACGTGTCATGCTTTGTTTGTCGCTTAATTGGCGCATCTCGCGACTCGGCACTAATTGTCACGGAAGCGCACGGAGCCTGAAAGTGTACAGCTGATTCTGAGAAACGCTAAACGTGCGAACAAAAATTCCTCCCAAGACCATATTGCAACTCATTTTTCATAGGTCAAGTGTCTTTTGAGGAAGGTCGTGTCTAGACAAGGGATTCCGTTAAAAAACGCAATCACGGATTGACTCGAAAACACAGCGCTGCGGGGATGCCCTTTGCCGGAGATTTCTTCTTTAGAAGTATTATGCCTTTTGACGGCCGAGATTGCCTTTCCTTTTCTTCGATGAGCTCGTCTAATGACGAATTTCCCATGGAATTGGATGTTTGATGAACGTCTGCGAATTGAAAAATCTTGTCTACCTTCTTTGGTCATTCCAGAGGCGCACAATTTTGTAGAGTGATTTGGATTTGTTATTCCTAATTGGATAACCTGCTCCTTTTAAAACCTTCATCGAACACACAGTTTCAGTTTCCAAGCCCACAAATTTTTGATGCACGACAGTGTCACTAAAATATTTTCGGTAGCTAATTTTCGGTGCCCCGGTGCTTAGACATAATAATGCGTTGACCTTGCGCAAAAGAAGCTCACTTCCTCGAAAAAAATATATATTTGTGAGCCAAACTCAAAGGCGGAGAATGCTTCGGACAAAAATCCTTATTCTTCATGTTTGGACTGTCCAAAGCATTGTTCTGTAACCTAACTCGGAAGTAACCCATACTTTGTCCTTGTAAGAAGTAAGCCTGAAGTAAGTTTGAAGTCAGCCAAAGCCGCATTTTGTCAGTTTTGATCCTTACAAGGTCATTCTGAGATTTGTGAAAAAAAAGCCTGAAGCGCCATAATTGAAAAGTTGCCGCCTTACGCATGATGCATAATGAGGTGCTCGGCGTTCACCCCTTCACTTTCGAAGCCATCCCTAAAGGTGCAATTATGACGCAGAGTCATTTCTGGGAATGGGAGTTGTTTTTCTACACAGTAAAATCATTTCCTTAAAAATAGATTCTATAAGTAGAGCTAAGAATCTTCTTTTTCAAGCAAACAGTAACGGAACCATGGAATTTTTGGCCTTCATTTCCAAGCGTTCTAAAGTCATAATAAGCGAGATGTTTGCTTCGAAGTATACGTTCCGGGATGTTCCTTTGCGTCACAATTCAAGGGTGTTTTCCTCGAAATACTTAAAAGAGCGGCACCGTTCCATCCTAATGACAAAACGCACTTCGGTTTTGACCTTTGAGGCCTATTGTGTCCGAGTAAACAACTTTGTCCTAAAAAAGAAAATGAGTTTGTCCCACTGAAGACCTTTATGGACGCCTTTTCCATGGCGACGGTCCACGGTGACGTAAGGAAAGTGTTGGCTATTCAATACACGTGTGCTCGGCCATTGTTTGCAAGGGGCGCTTTTGTCCTACACCCCCGAAATATTGACTCTTCTTCAGATGGACAATCCCTGGACCGGGTCAACAACAACGTCACCCACGCGGGTCCCATCAACCACAGCCTCTTCCACCGCGTCCTCTCCGCCGATCACAAAAGCAAAAACGAGGGAATTATACCCGTACGTTCCTCCACAGCACATTTTCTCCAGAAGCATAGTCTTTAGAGCGTAAATCCAATAAAATACCTGTACTCCCGACGCGACTTCACCGACAAGTACATCTTCGGGCGCGTGCTCGGCCGAGGAACCTTCAGTGAGGTGCATCGTATTAAATGCCGTGCCACTGGAGCCAAATTCGCTCTTAAGGTAAGTACTGGACCTGTTCCTTTTAAACAGACGGCCTTTCAGGAAGTAGACAAGCACCAGATGCAAGGACGGCTTTCCTACTTTGTGGAAAACGAAATACAGATTCTATACATGGTGAAGCATCCAAACATATGCAATCTACTGGAGGCGTATCAGTGTGACATATCATACTTGATGCTGTTCGAACTTGGAGAGGTTAGATATAGTTTTCTCTATAAAAAAGAAAATTAGGAAAGGCGTAAAAAAGTAAGGACAGTGAGGTATAATGCAGAAAAAAGAGAATGCGGTAGGCGGTCTCGAACCTGCGTCGATCGTTTTCAAAGAAAAATTGCTAACCACTTTGCCATAGAAACATCTCTCTTCAACATTCCTGATCCGGTAGCAGTCAAAAGTACGAGACGGTCAATGAAGGTTCGAGTCCCCCCTCAGCCTTTTAATTTTTTTCTTATTTATGGCCTACTAAAACCACTATAATTTCATTTTGCTTTCCCGAACGTCTTTTTCCTCCACCACTGCACTGACTTCACTGCATTTTCAGAACGGTGACCTCTTCGAAATGCTCACCAAAGTGGGCATCATCGGTGAACCCGGCGTTGCCCACATCATCTACCAGGTAAGGCTTTCATCTACCCTGTACAGAACTGAACTCTGTTTTAGCTGACCAACGCACTTGCCTACCTCCACAAGAAGAAGATCGTACACAGAGACCTGAAGCCAGAAAACGTGCTCCTCTCCGCTGACTACACCATCAAACTGACCGATTTCGGACTGGCCTGCTTGGTGGAGGGACCTCTCTACCGTATATGTGGGACGCCGACCTACGTAGCTCCCGAGGTTCTCCTGCAGAAAGGTGAATCCCTTCCTTAATGAGCCCAGAACATGCATGAGTTCTAGGATACGGTGTGCAAATCGATATGTGGTCGTCCGGGGTCATACTCTACACCCTTCTGTCCGGGTACGCTCCATTCCGATCGAGAGACCGTGAAGTGCTCTACCGCCTTATAAAGCGGGGTCAAGTCGCATTCGATCTTCCCGAGTGGCGAAAGGTTTCACATGGTAAGATCGTGCTTATGAAGAGTGTCAGGGAGCAAGAAACCAAATCCAAAGATCAAACTTATATTAGCCAATGAGTTCGAGTTGATTCTTCATTCTTTAGATGCCAAGGACGTCGTCAAGTCGATGCTGATGATGAACCCCGAGGAACGCCTCAGTGCCGACCAAGTCGTGGAAACGCGATGGATTCAGTCTTTCATAAATTAAACGTTGTTTAATAACACCGGTGAATTAAATTATATGTATTCCTTAAGTCGCCTCAATATGGACTCAATATGCTGACAGAAACATAATAAATAAAAAGATATTTTATGATGGAAAAGCGGAGAGAAATGTGACACATGTCACGAATGCCTGGATTTCTTTTTTTTCAGTTAACAGCTTCGATCTTCCATAGATGCAAAATAGAAAGCCTTTCAACGCTGTGCAGAGCTCCGTCGTCACTGGAAACCAATGGAATCCAACGTTCTGCTATGCATTATGTTGTGTCACTAAGGAGCTTCCCCCACACGTCCCAAATCATTCTATCGGCTGT
>JADLIF010001550.1:0-83560 GCA_016648015.1 Steinernema khuongi | reverse complement strand
ACCTCCGAACTGATGGTACGAAGAGGCATGGAGGGCGCAACGTGGTGGACCGACCTTCTTATTCTCTTTGCAATGTTTGTCGTACTGCGTTTTGTCGGCCTCCTGGCACTGGCCCTCCGCGTCACGGCACTAAAAAAGTTCCTGAAATTCTGTATCTGGAGTGATTAAAGTTCATTTTGTCGTGTTTTCATTTTGTCCACTTGTCCTCAATTTGTACACTCAATTGGCAACTATACAAGCTCCACCCGTCTGATTTCTGCAACCATCGTTCAAGTACCCAGTTGGACAACCTCGTCCTCAATATGGTGATACTGCCCTTCACGCGCCTCCATCGGGTACTGCTGGTAGACTTCTTCAGTCTCCGTCTCTACGTAGACGGTTTCCTCGTCCTCGGGAGCGCCTTCCTCATCCACGACGTCTCCTTCGGCGACGACCTCCGCCGAGGACGTCTCTTCTGCCCTCTGCTGCTCTCCGGCTTGCTCGGACGCCTGCTCTGAAGCCACCATCAGTGGATGGAGTTCCTCGAGATCTCCCTGATGTGCTAACCGCATTTAGCTACACTAGCCTCCTTCGTAGGCGAGCTATAAATCTTTTATCCCCGGGTGTTTATCGGCCAAATGGCGCAAGATCGCCGAGTGTAATCCAATGGAGTCCTTCAACCTTAACAAGGCGAACGCACCGTAGTTTATTCTCGAGAGGAAACGCCGTTCCAAGCTCTCAATATCTTGTTTGGTAACAATCTTCGTGATATCGCATATAATCCGGCCTATTAGCAAACAAGATTGCGGTGATCAAACAAAGCAAACAAGATGTTCAAGTTTGGGTCCTTTTCAGCAAACTCCTGGAAGGAAGCAAATTTGGGTGGGTATTTCTATCTATGGAGTCGTTTCGGTCGGGTCGTTCCGCTGCTCTCTTGAGTTAGCGGTCGACCTCCGTCCTCTACCAATCAAATGATTGCCCCGGCTCCTAGAAAGGAATGGAACCCTTGTAGCCGTAGTTCCACCACCGCCAGCAAGAAGAGGCTTGCCACTACTCCAGTTCTACATCTTCAGCGCGGCTCTCCGTCTTCCACCGAAGCGTGTCGTCCCACAGCCCGAAGTTCAATCCGAAGCAAATGGATATCCTGATGTGCCGCCTGATCGCCGCCAAACTACTTCCGATCTACGGACGGATCGCACCATCGGTTGAAAGGACACGCGCTGGATCCAGAACCCGAAGGCTTCAACACCAAATCGACCGACACGCCCAACGGAAACCGCCACGGAATGAAGCAGACTGTGATTTGTGTCTACTAGACTCTTTCTTTGCTGTATTGTATGCTTGCACCGGTGTCTTGCACGGCGTATAGCCGTTGATTCAAGAAATAAAGTTAAGTTAAGTTAAAGTTATTTCTATCTATTCTGAAAGTATCCGGCAATCGATGTACAGGATCCAGTTCTTCCGGTGCTCCATCTGACCTGCCGTCAATTGACTCCAGGAGCTGGATGACAACTTATTGACGGACTTCACAGTCGAAAGGCTAGAGAGGGAAAGGACGGACTTGATGAAGAGCGCGGGGACGTCGTCCATCGTTTTGAACAATAATTTGCTCCTACTGATCTTCTGCCTTTTGTATGTACTATAAGTATGTCGCGCTTTCGAAGTGCGATACTTCTGCCATTCGGTTTGTAAGTTCACTTATCGCTTTTAATAGCATTTATTTTTTATTTTAATTTATTTATGAAATGGTGCAAAATACATAAAGGTGTAAAATGAGTACACCGTTGCATTCATTCATCGGGTGACGCATATAATCTAGGATAAAGCGCTCCGATAAGGTATTATTAGAATTATTGGAATAAGTGCGCACCTTCCGATACTTGACCTCACATGACAATAATTCATCTGCTACGATCGCTAAAATATGAGAATTTCAAGTGGATACATCTGCTGTCTATTTGAACAGATACTTCGTTTTTTAAGTTCATGTGGCGATAGACACCGTTGTCGAGAGGCAGAGTTTGTAGGCCCCAGATGAAGACTTCTTTTTCCGCAGGCTTGTTATCATCGCACCAGTCCATCACGAGTGTTGTGGAGAAGCACTCGCTGAGGCTAATCGTCTCAGCACCGTGGAACATTTGGAGTTGTCGTTGTGGAATCAACGCCTCAACAAGGGGCACCGTGCTCTTAAGAGGCCAATCTCCATGTATTGACATATCCGTGATACACTTTTTCTGTACCTGCTCTTTCAGAAGCTCTGTAGAATCGGGACCTTTATAGGTCAGGTCCAGGTGGTGAAGCCACACGTTTTTGTCGACCAAATGGTGCAAGATACTCAAGTGTAATCCAATGGAGTCGACTATGTCCAACTTCAAGAAGAACAGTTTACTGTAGTTGATTCTCGGGAAGAAACGACGTTTCAAACTTTCGACATCTTGTTCGGTAGAAATCACCGTCCATGTAGAGCGATTACCATTGTCATACCACATCATATCCTCCGGGTCACCGAGCATGATCACTGTGATCTGGTTCAAAGTGGGGTCCATTCCAGCAAAATCGTCGAAGCTGGCGTATTCGTCTTCACAGCTGTCCCGGAAACATCCGGTTAACCGGTGTTCCCAATAACCAATGCACAGGTCCCAGTGCTTCTCGCGCTCACTCTGTTGCGCTGCCAATTGACTCCAAGGGCGTAACGATAGCTTCTGAACCAATTCTACAACCGAGAAGTCCGAGATGCAGAGGACGGACTTAATGAAGAGCGCGGGAACGTTGTCCATCGTTGTGCGTGGGTATCGCGAAAACTGAGCACGGAGAAAACTGCGCACTGCAGCATTGGTATGTTTGCGATGCCTTTGCTGTTAGTTTCAGAGTTCCTGTTCTGAAATAGCTTCGGTGTGAATATGCCAAGGCGAAAGAGAAAGCCAGCCGTCATTCCATCATCCCTTCTCTTACTGTATCATTGAAAATTATAGTTGTTCCGGTGGTTTAAGTGAAGCTGACTCGAGCTCGTCGGCTTCATTGTTCAACATTTGACCTCGTCCCCTTGGGCAGCCATCATTGATTTCTCTGTTCGTCTGCGCTCTCTCACACCGCTCTGACGAGACGGTCGCGCGTGGACGGGATCAGCACCACGCGCCGTCTCTTCGTTCTCAATGACGATCCTACCTAGCTCACTCAGACGTGACATGTGGTGATATTCATTATTGCCGAGGGAACCTTTATCTCTAAAGAATGGATCCACTCAAGAGATGGATCGATTCTGTATTTTGTGGTTTCAGAGCTTATCTGATTCTAAAGTGCAGCCGCAGGGAACCGATCTCTGTTCTGCGGCTACTTTACACTAGGGTAGTAACTGGTAGAATTGCAAGAAGGTCCTGGTTTCGAGGTAAATACCTTTATCGTTCTGCTACCCCCAGCTTCAGCTTCCTCAGTCGTTGGTCAAGCGAAAGTGTGGCCGCTGGGAACCTTAAAACCAAAATGGATTCCTGTGATCTTAAATGTCAAAAGCAAGTGAAGGTTATACCTGGCGTCTGTTTTCCGTGTCCTCAGACGCATCTGCTTTTCTCCGCAACAGACACAGATCTGTCTGTAAAGTACTGTTCGCCCTTAAAGAACTGTGTCTTCTGAGCTTGCTGCAAAAATAATCTTCTTCTCCCTAGAGAAGAAACCGCACTGCCAGCTTCTTAACTGGCCTTGACAGATTTTTAGTGATAGGTCGAATATGCACTTTAAGAATTACAGCAAAGGACAGTCCTTGCATTTCCATGAGTAGATGTCACGTATCGGAAGCCTCCTTCGGGAGACTATCCGGCTGCAGGGCAAATACAATACGACTTCGTGGCTAAAGTTTATTTCAAAGAACTCTCGTATCATCAAACAAAATTCTATATAACAGTTGAGCATAAACACATTCAAAACTCACACATCCTTCAAGCCCTCTTGAACTTCATGTAACCCATGTAGGCGAGCGCCGAGAACCCGGCCACTCCAGCGGCGAAGGACGCGTACGCGGCAATCTTGCGGTTGCGGGCCTTCTGGGCTTCGGTATCCGCGCTGACCACTTCGAGCTCCTCGATGGGCTCGCTGGCGACGACGGCGTTCTTGGCTTCCTTCATTACTGTTCCTGTGGCGTCCTGGGTGAGCGGCTTCACAAGTTGCTGGACACACGCGCTTTCCTCGATGGAAGTGGAGAAGCTGGTGGTGGCGGTGGGCGATTCGGACAAGCGTTGGTCCACTTGTTCCTTCGTATCTTCGGCGTTCAGCTTGATGGTTGCTGTGACGAATTCGTCGCGCTCGGAGAGAGTGAGTGACGAGGAGAGGTCGGAGCTTTCGTCTGAAATAAACACATGATAAGTACAGTGATACGCTCGGACAATAGCTGACGGACCATGAACGCTTAAAGTGCAAAAGGACTCAAGGCAAATTTGTGAAAAGCGGAGAGAAGATAAGCAACGCGATAAGGACGTTTCAATGCAGTTGCAAGACAGACAGTAAATATAACGATCTCGGTTCCTAGCAATTTCATAAGCGGAGTAAATCGTCGGCGTTCGACGAGGTCGCTTCCCGAGAGCAGTCACTTTTCTAGAAGCCTAGCAATATCCGCGCTGCGGGACCCTAGATCTGGAGATTTCGTTAAACTTCTCCCCGCGCATATTCATCAAAGTAGACAGAAAGACAGACAACAATGTCTACTTCTTACTGCTACAGAAAGTCTAGTCTCGAATTGATCCCAGATTCAGACATAGGGGGTCGATGAAAAGGAACGAAATAGCAAGAAAAGCGAGTCAAGCAAGCCAAAATCAGAAGACTCACAAAGAGCCCGGGCGACGCTGACCTCTTAACGAACTAGCAGCAAACATTCTAGACGCCCCTTGACCCAGACAGTTATCTCAAGTAGACTGCTCCTCGGAGACAGGAGACTGATATGGAGACAGGAGTAAGCGCTGCGTCGGACGCTGACCACACACTATCTGCGGCGATTCAGAACATTCGTTACGGGACCTAGCTTATCCCTTTCCTCTCACATGTTTCTTGGGTGTACTGTACGCCGAAACCAACGAAGCGCTTACAGTACCATGCTTCAGAAATCTCACCCCTAAGACTGCGCTTACCATCGGCGTCGTCCTTCGGGTCATGTCCGTCGTCGTGCACATGTGCGATCTCGTCGACGATCTTGGGCTGGTTCTGAGGGGTGGGCGACGGCGTGGACTCCTCGCTCGAACGTCCATTGAGCTTCTCGTCAACGACGCTCTTCGACTTCTTGCTGAGCATCGGAATTTTGGAGGGCGAGCGGCGATCCATCCTGTCGGTGAGCGACGCCTTGCGAACCTGAAGAAGAGAGAGATGAGCTGGGGGACGACGCGTCGGCCGTACCGCCGGCGGCTGCGGTGACGAAAGAGGCGCGTCGGGGTCGAATATGACTTCGACTTTCTGGCAGTCGGCGAACTCGCTCAGCTGTTCGTCGTGCTCGACAAGCACGCGGTCCGGGAGCAGAAGCACGTCCCGCACGGCGCCCAGCCGCATCGACCGCTCGATGGTCGTCTTCAAGAAGTCGACGGTGCCCCCTCCGGGGAGGGTGATCCGTTTGAACGCTTCTTTGCCGTTCGCGCAGCTGAAAGCCGTTGGGTTAGGTGGTGACTATCGATTACGAGAAGGGGGCGCCAATACCACATGATTGGCGAATAGTTTGGGTCCAATTCTCTCTAAGCATACCGCGAACCAACCTTGTGCGGACGAGGAGGAATCGAGTGCGATTCGTGGAGTCGCGTCTGCCGTAGGAGTAGTAGCCCGGCGAGGTCGGGGAGTCCGGGCCTACCGTACACCCGCCGTGGTCGAATGACGAGCTCTTTTTTGCGTAGGGGAAGGGAGGGTTCTTCTTGTAGCTGGGGATGAACTTCGGGGATGCAGGGGCGCTGTTTTCCGTGCCTGGAAGAGGAGGCCTTTTGTTTACTCTGATCTTGGGTTGGATTCGCTGTCATTTTTTCGATTGGGCCATCAAAAACAATACGGTGTCCAAAGTTCAACTTCCAATTGTTTTCTGTGAGCCTCTTCAGGGTTGACTCAAGGGGGAGGACTGTGGCCTCTGAGTCCTTGAGAGTCTTCTATCAAATTGAAGTTTTGGCGGACGAAAGCTCCTTGGGGAGAGGGCGTAAGAAGCTTTTGTCAGGCAAGATCATATTGATAAAGGGCGGTCAAACGTTTGAAGTGTTTATCATCCACTTAATGCTCCTTTCGTGGTATGACAGGCTTATCCTACGCGAACACCAGAACTGCCTCCTTTCTCCCTTCACTCTTAAGAAGCTCTAAATGATGAAGACCATACCTGAACTCATGGCTTCCGTCCTGTAGTCTTCGTCGTTTGCGGCTAGAAGGGCGCGCAGTTCAGGATCACTATCTGGGTGGGCTACGTCAAGTGCGGTTTTTCCGTCGGCGGTCTCGTTTTGCGGGTCGAAGCCTGCGTTCAGAAGCTGATAAACAACGTCGGTGTGACCTCGGCGTGCGGCCCAGTGCAGTGCTGTCCTGAAGCGGGAGACAGCGATTAGCGGAGATTGAACAACCAGAAAGTATCGTTGGAGGCAAAAGGCCGTTGTGCAAACAAGAAAAAGGACGTCAAGTGGGGGTGAGTGCCGTGTTGCACTTGTGCCCGACGAAGATGGAACAGGCGATAGAGACGGCCGTAAAGGGGAAGAGGCGCGATAGGTATCCCAGAGCGGCGATGGGAAATTTGAAAACGGTTTTATGACCCTTATTTGTGGTCATTCTTTCAAGATCTAAGCTTAAATGACAAAAAACACCGAATAAAAAGGGGACTAGAACACCTTCCAGATTCCCACCATTGTCCTACAGGAAAAGAAGATCGAATTTGGAATTCGCCACGGGAAATCGCGCGGCAAATCGGACACAAAGAAGCGAAGAAGATCAATCAACACCCGTCGTGTACGATGACGGCTGTATATCGCGGGTTTGGAGTAGGTTTTCTGCGCTAACCGATGGTCAATTGATGCCGGCACCCCCATCGCCCTTTGATCGTCCACCCAGCGCCCGAGTGCCGCAACCCTCACCGAGTGTTACACCCAAGTGGCGAGACGTAATTTCGCACTCTACTCGGACTCCCGGGGCCATGGACCCTGAGCATGGGGTTGTACTTGCCAACGGGAACAGATCGCAGACACTTGTCGGAACACAAAAATGTGACATAGTGAAGCAGAGGAGCTCAGGACACAGTGACGGGGTACTTGACGGCGATGGGGAGGGGATGAGCCTCTCCAAAGCGACAAGAAGCGGCACATAATTGAGGGTCAACGTGATTTGGATCGTGATATGTGTCAGCAATGATAACACAGAGCTGAAAAACGACCATTCACGAGGTAATAACGCGCCGTAAGCCCACTTTGCGGCCGAAGGAATCCGATCCGAAAGTGCAAAGAGAAAAAAGGACGAAAAACTTTGACAAATGTTTACGTGAAGAAAGTGTTTTTACGACGCGGAAGAAGAAGGCCCGCCGAGCTGGACGATGATGTTTAATTATTTCGGTCCTACAGGGTGGGGAGCTGCACACAAAGGAGATCAATCAGTTAGCAGTGTGTTGGCAACAAATATGAGCTACTTGGTGGCTGAGTCACTGTGTGGTGGAGCGATCGGTGACTCACTAGAGGATGTTAAACTTTTCGATAGCGATAGCGGGCACCCAGGAATCATCAAAAACATAGCAATGTCCTGTACCAGTTGCCTTACCTTCTTTGGCCCGAATTCACTATCACGCCTTGCAAAGCCTTAGAACCCACTACATAGAGTTAATTGACTTCAATTTGGAGTCATCCTACCGTACCTTGGTCGACTCATGGTCGGTCATGCTTTTAGAAGAGACAAGTAACCGAAAATCGCTTAAGATTCACCTTTCTACCATGATAAGATCCATAGATACAAGGATAAGATACTTAGATGCTTAAGATATTAGATACTATCGCGCGGGAACCCTCTCCAACAATCATAAATCCTCAGAACAGAACGCTGAGGCCGATCCGTCCAACAAAGAAAAATGGCTCTGATCTGCTGAATCCCTGCTGACCAGCAGGCTAAAAAACGCTGACGACCAAGGATAAGACTTGAGGGAGCGCTTCAACGAATGATCCGTCATTGCCCGGCACTCTTCCTAAGCGCAAAAATCTTTGCAATCTGCAGGTATCGCCCGAGGCGAGAGACCCTCGGGCAACGCAACAGGTCACCTGCAGCGGGGCCGGAAGCAGCAGACTGGCGGAGGAAAAAAGGCGTTCCTCGAAATTCGCAAGTGACTACGTAAGCGGAGGGAGAGCCGAAGGTCAGCTTTACAATCGGGCCTGCTTGGACGAGCGCAGCTGATGGGCGTCGCATGAAGCCGAAATCCGATCGCACTCTTCGCTCCGATTTGTGTTCTTTGCGCGGAAAGACGTCAGAGGGCGAAATGAACCAGAACGAGGAGTTAAAACATGGCAGAACATGCGGAGTTTAAACCAACTACCATATTCACTCTTGCTCTGCTAAATGAGGTGAAAGACGCCTAAATTTGTGAGGGTGTCAAAGAAGTACCGGCTAGTACGTTTTGAAAAAGCTTTCGAGCTCCAAAAGTGAGACTACAATCTTTTGAATTCATCAAAAAAGGTCAGTAAGCTGTCCAATATTCCTTAAAGACAATAAAGAGAATCGGAACATACCATCCGTTGATCTTGTGCCTGTAACGCGGATCAATCCTGCCGCTCCGGAGCATCGCCGTCACCTGGTTCACATCTCCCATGCTGCACACCTCGAGGAACTCCATCTGGAGACTGTCCATGGTGATAATCTGCAAGGTCAAAGGTCGTTGGAGCAAAGGTGGAAGAAAACGGCACGAAAACAGGAAAGGCACCGAGGTCCGTGCCAAGCGCATAAATCACCGCCTAAGTGCCGTGAATCTCCGGGAAGTCGTTAGTGGAGGCTATTCCGAGAGGTTAGGGGAACGGGGGATTTGATTAAATAGTTGTGGGTGTAAATGTTGCAAATTTGGAAGCGACTTTTATATTCATTTTAAGCGATGCCAATGCATCTCCTTGAAACATTCGTGTCACATTCCTTTGGACAAATAAGGAATGCTTACGATTAGTTAGCCTAACTGCACATTACGCACTCTATTTTAGCAAAAGATTATCCATTACTACCAATAAATATGATAATTTAAGGTAATAATACAGCGAAATACGATTAATTTCCAACTTCATAGGTAAGACGATTGCTTGAACCAAATGATAGCAGTTTTTCTTCTGAAATACGCAACAGGTGGCACACGAAGAAAGATAAGGTAACACGAGACTCTCAGTTTGTGTGTTTTATGAGAACTGAAAACGGGTAAACAGGTGTTTTTTAAGAGTTTTATCTTAGAATGGCTTGTTAACGCATTTTTTGATCGGCATTATCAATAAAAGCAGATAACCTGACTCGTATCTACAAGTTGAAGTGAATTTCAAGTGGGCCTAAGCGGTTGTATCGAGGAGAGCGGGTCACCCGAAATAAAACCATTAGAAAAACTTTGAACCATATGGCGAATGACGTCGTCAAAGCCAGTTACAAGGGTGATAAGGAGGGATCATTAGCATACGGAAGTAAGGCGATGCATTACATTGATAGAGAGTAAATCTTAGCAGTTCTCAATTCTAAGAGATTCTGGAGACCTGTAATCTCTTATTTTAGAAGTATATCGTAGGTACCTAAAGATATATGGTGCAAACAGAGCTGTAGAGCTGTATAGTACAAGCAATGAAGCAATTTTAACGATAAGGAACGGATGGCGGTCCTATCAACAACGAAGTGTCAGTTCAGCCATTGACCATCTCATCACTTCGCTCGGTGGCGCGAAGAAAACTCGTTTCAGCTGACTGACTACGTGACCACGGCGCATAGTTAGGACTTGCAAGAAGCGGGGAAAGAAGTTCCGCATTCACATGTCCTCGAGGAGTGCCCGACTCGTCGTTCGGAATGAGGGTCAACTGTGCTTCTTTATGTGTTGTCTTAGCGTGCATAGGACGCATTACACAGAGGCAGCGGAAATACTTGGTGAAACTCGCGGCGACCGCGCCAAAGACACGTTGTAGCCGGTGGGTCCGACCAAAGGATGACGCACTCCGAACGGACTTTGGAAAGCAACACTTAACAGCTGTGGTTATGAGAGGATCGAGTTGTCTTGTTGTGATGGAAAGCCGGATCGCAGCTGATGGAGGGTACAAGACGGTGTTCTTCCAGGTGGAAAGGTCTGGGTTAGAGAATCGGAAGACAGCTAGAAGAGTAACTATCGGTGGCGCTACCAAATAGAGTCTTTCAATAGAATTTCCAAGGCTTTTTCAGGCATTTCCTAGTTACTAGTGAATGGTCCCATCTAGCCCCAAGAAGAGTGACCCTAGATCACTGGAATAAAGCACAAAGAACCTTCAAACAATTACCATCGCCAACCATTTACCTAAATCAAACATCTTCCCGCTCTCACTCCACTATCAAGACAGGCGAGACGCGCGCTCGATCATCACCGCTGGTCTCGCCACGACAGCCTAGCAACCGTCTTCCTATTTGAACGAAGTGATCTTGGTTAGAGAACGGACACTTGGTGTTGTTTTAAGTGTCCTCGGTGCGATTTGGTCGACAGGTGACGATCACTCGAGGAGGTAAAGGTGGGTCTCGTTGCACTTTTGGGTCTATCTTTATCAGACGTGTCTCGTGAGTTTGGGTGTCCGACAGGAAGGTGATACTTTTGGGACACGTGAAGATTTCATGGACGATGCAGGAGTTAGTGTACTGGGTTAAGGGCCTTCTTCTGGAGGGAAATCTTAAGTCAGGATAAATATCATTGGCTTGGTCCCGCCATCTTTAAGGTTCTTTTCCCTATTACTACATTAACATTCCTAACGCTGTTTTACAGATCGTGTTATGTTATTTGATCTTCTGCGCACGTTAATAGAGCACCAGAGGCTCACCGGATGAAACACAAAACTGTGAGATAACCTCCAAGCATTTGTCTGTTCAGAGTAATTTCTATATTTGAACCGGAATTTTTCTTCCAGTGTTCACCTTAGTCACTTCGCCATCCATTTGCTTTCTTCTGCCTTTATACCATCTTTAAATTGCCTATTAGCAAATTCTGATTTCCTGTGTTTGCTTTCGCAGTCGGAGGACTTAAACCCAATCCCAAAAAACTGACTGGTATTTGGCTGCACTTGTACTGACTGTTTGCTCATTTGATCGTCGGGTGGTAACTATATTCTCCGGAGAGAAGTATCTCCAGGAATCAACAAAGTTCTGCAACCTGATGCAAAATGATCATGAGCAACTGACATTTTGACAGAGAACTGCTTGTTTACTTTCGCATTCCAGGATGTCGCCTAGGACCACTGTGAGCTTTCCTAGAGAAATCACAAAAAGACCGGTTTGCGGTCGTGATTCCCGTTATCATCTACTTTTCTGCTTCAAGAACACGTTCCTGTTGTGCCTTTGAAACGTTTGGGGACAACATGGCGAATCATTCTTTCATTTTGATAGGGCCGGATTTTGCGCTAGGAGCGTGGAGCTTAAGGAAAGACGTTTTCACAGAGAGTCGACATGATTGAGATTTGAGAACATAATCGATTTTCAAAGACATCCACGCCTTCACTGATCTCTTTGACACCTCTGGCATTCTAAGCCTCGAAAATCATGAGCTTCTTCGTATGTTTCTCAAAATCATATCCCTACAAACACATACCTTTGAGAGAAGACTTATTTTATCGCAATAGAGACAAATTACATACCGTACACATCAAATTACATCAAAAACTTCTTGATGATCTCGTCGACAAGAAACTCGCGAGTGACCTGAAGATGATCGGCGTCCACAGCCAAGAAATGGAGCTTCCCGGCTTCGTTCATAGCCTTTATTCCAATCAGGTCCTTCTCGTAGAGCTCCGTCTCGTTCATGGGCAGCACTTTGGAGACGTCGTTGTCCGGGTAGAAGCCAAACCATTCGCTCTCTTTCGGCACGACCATGTTGTCCTTGAGGAACTTGACCATGACGAAGTTCTCCAGCTTCTGGAGGTTGACCTTGTACGCCAGGTTGACGGTCTAAGAGAAGGAGATTAGGTTAGCGTAAAGCGTGGACTTACATTGGCGTTGTTGATGTCGGTCAAGAAGATGTTCTTGGTTTTGTAGTCCTCCACGCTGAGGGGATCGTGCCAGTACTGCGCTTGGACGACCCTGGAAGTATCTGATGAGAGAGGAGCCGTCAAACTTTCATCTTACTTCTCCTGGACGAATCCCCAGTAGGCGCCCCAGTCCAGGAGCTTCCTGACAGTTTCGCATACGGTAGTGGGTCCCGGGCAGTAGGGGAAGTTGTTGATGCCTTGCTGAGGTCCTCCGATCGAGATGAGCGTCTTCATAGGCGGGCTAGGACAGCGCTGAGCAACTGCTCGCCTGAAAAATGGTTCTGAGTGGACGTATTCTTATCGAGAGCCTACAGGAACAGTCCTCCTTGTGAGAATCCGACTGCGTTGTAGCCGTTCGCCAGCTTCTCGTCGTTCTTGATCTGCTCGCACGCGTTGGCCACCAGCTCGTTCATGTTGGCCAAGAAGCCGTTGACGGTGTCCTAGATCCTGGATAAGAAACGAACAGAAGAAAGGATTACCGAAATCAGGCTGTCTCCAAGCATGAGAGAGTTGACGTAAACTCCGTCGACGGTGTGCTCGATAAGGCGTTTCACAGATCCCATGCTGATGGGATTGCAGCAGCTGTCGCCTAGAACATGCGCTCGTTTACAAAATGGGGGTAGTTAGAGCAGGAAATGGAAGGCTAGAGACCAAATTTCTAGATTTCCCAGCTCCTAGAAAGTTTGAGAGGCTACAATGGTGGATAACGGGAAAAAAAACTGGGTTTAACCTCTTATCAGGGTCGGAGGTGATGAAGAATTCAAAGGAGAAAACAAAAAGCACAAGAAAAAGATCCACAAAGATCGTCTCTTCCCTCAGAATGCGTTTCATAAGCCCATAAGATTAGATTGAGATGAGGATTCGCTTTTCATAGTAACCAGCTGTGCCCAAAACTCACCCATTCCATGCCATATCACCACTGGAGTAGGCGACGCGTTCTTCTTCGTTTCCCTTTCATAGTAGAATCGTTTTCCGGCGTGGGTACAACATAGAATGGAGACGAGAATAAGCGCCACGAACAAGCGCATCTTGGCTGACGGTCCAGTGAGAAGTGAAGTGCTAGGGACAATGGATGGGTCACCGCAAAAAGCAGGCGCTAGCAGGGTCCTCGCCAAACAGCTGTTATTCGCGGATTACCGCGGATGTGATCTTGGTCGGAGATCGTTAGGTTGAAAACAAAATGCAGAAGAAGGAGGGTTATTTCTGTTAGCAGAGTGGGAGATCAAATGTAAAGAAGTTCCAAGTTCACGTTTTTGCTTGATAACTTATCGTTTTTGATAACTTAGAATGGCTGAAAAGTTTAGTCTATCTAAAAATGAATGTTCGTCTATTGTCGTCAACGCTTCTGCCGACCTTCTTGGAACTTTCGTTTTTCTCCATTAGTGGCGCCTAGTCAAGACACTAGTCACTGCTGATCGGTCACTAATAGGTTTGTCGACTCTCCAAGCTAATACTTTACGGACGGCTATGCATATCACTATGAGAATGGCTCAATTTAACGGCTCCTCTTATACTGTCGGCATCGCTTTCTGCCGACCTTCTTGATCCTCTTATCTTTCCAAGCAGTCATCAGCCTCGATTCTGTAGGGCCACATTGGTCAAGGCATACTTAACACTGCTGATACGGTTAATGGGCAAAATTCTTTTCCTTGCACCTTCTCTCTACGAATTATGCTCTCTCTTCCTGGGATACCATGTTTCACAGTGCTTTAATCGTCGGCTTGGTCTTTGAGTTCCTAAGTATTAAATAACGCCGTAAAGGTGAAATCTGACCCTGTAATGATCGACCTTCTTCCAATTGACCCGCTAACCATCTGCATCACTTTCGATGTCAAAGTCGTAAAACGCGTTCTACTACCATGTTTTTCAAAGCTCCGAAAATGCACGGTCAAATAAAGCAACGCCTGTCGATGTGGCACGAAGCGTGACACGTCATCGCTCTCTTTGATAGGGTTTCTATCCGTGTCATGAATATGTATCATCGCTGTCCAGCTCTGTCATATCTCGACTTTTATCGATTAATGGTGAATCTTCCAAAACCGCCTAGTGGCTGGAGATGTGAGATAAGTCCAATTGAATGGTTTTACTGTCCGTTTTCACTGCTTCAAACCCCGCTAATACATAAAACCAACAAAATGGGAGCAACGAACTGTTTTGATTCAATAATTTCTCTCTCTACTTATGACGTTACTTCCGTTCTAAGGAAGTCTAAATTCAGCTTCTTAATTTATTGGATTTCTTCCTACGATAAGATGCGTATATCTTACTCATCCTCTGAGCCAAGGCCGCTGTTAAAATCGCGGAGATTACCCATCACTGTCCACTGTTTTCGCTTCTTGTTTTCGCCTCAAATGAGAAGCATACTTTCCTGGAACCCACTAATTAACTTGACATGGATGTGTTTGTTTTCCTATGTAGAACCACGAGACGTAGTCCGATAATCCTAGTAGTTTACGCAGGTGAAAATATAAGGATATCGATAATTATATGAGAATGTATATAGTGAACAAAGCGTGCTTGGTCATGGAGGGACAGCCTACTATCCAAACAGGCTATCCAAAGTGTTGATAGCCTTGGAATGGATTATGGCGTCCGCCATGGTATCACTCTTCTGTGAACTTTGGCTAGGGGTCACGTTGTGTCGAAAATATCACCTCCTTGGCAAGCACTGCCATGTCCTGTGGAACTCCGCATTGCAAAACACCTCTCACCTTCCCCGGCACCGTTCTTCCTAGCTCAATGGCGAAAACGTCCTTGACTTTTTCATTATGCATTCCTTTTTTGCAATTGATTGATCGAGCTGCGCCTTCCAGCCCTTATCCAGCACTTTCAGTGCATCTCCAGGTTGGCCGCCCGCACCGACACCTTCTCGTCCTCGTCCGCAGGCCGTCTATGCGTCCTGGCGTCTAAGGCTCAAACCTATCTTCGCACTTCCCGCGATTGTTTATGCGACGCCTCGCCGCCGCGCTCCTCGCATCGTTCCATTTGACGGCGGCGCGAGCGAGCTTATTCGGTCGTGGGTCGTCGACGCCATGGAGCTCCGCAACAACCGCACTCCGAAGGGCTCTGATGGCGCCGTGGCTCCAGTCATCGCGGACGCCAACCGCAAGATTCTCGGCATCGATGGCATGAAGATCCGCCAGGTCATCGGCTCCGGTGAGTAGGGAATATCTTTTGGGATATTGAATGAGCCTTAATCAGAGCAATATATGCTAATTGTCCACGAGGGTTGACATTACCCAATACACGCTTAGATTAACGTAGAATTGCAAGCTTTAGTTAGGCCTCTGAAGCCCTATACATATAGTCCCACGCTCCATGGAGCATTTTCTTGTATAGGGCTTCTTTTAAGGCCAAATTTTCCAAGATCATCCTTCTTTTAACGAGGCAGAAAACCAATATTGTGATTTCTCCTTATTTTGTGTCCTCATTAACTCTCCTGGCTTCTTCAGGCAGCTACGGGACGGTGGTGATGTACGCAGCGGCGAAGAGGAGTGTGGCCGTTAAGTCGATGGTCTGCAAGACGGATCGGGACCGCGTGGACGCCGCCACCGAGGTGAGGGCGCTGCAGCGTTTCAAGGATTGTCCGCATGTGATCGACTACGTCGCCGACCTGGTGGAGAACAACGTGCACCATGTGGTTATGGATGCGGCGCAGAAGGACTTCTCTACGCTCATTGGTGAGTGTTATTTTTAATGGCTATTTTCTTTAAAGCTTCCTAAATATAACATCGGAGGGGTTGACTGTTTTGATCGTATATTTGTTGGGAGGGGGGGGCGAATGTAGCACTAAAGTCCATTTTCAGTACAGTAATGTTCTTCTGGGTGCTTCTGGTCTTTTTTCAGTAGGGCAATGTATGTATTGAACGATGCCTGATAGGATGCCTGATAATATCTAAGACTGCCCCTACATATTAGAACGGTAAAGACCTAGATCGCTTTCAAGTTCTTGCTTATTAGGGTCTCTAAACTAATTTGTGCCCTTATTGACCTTTTTTCCAAAAATATCTTTTTCAATTTCCTGTAATTTTCTGGACTGAGGGTTCCCAAAAGTAGGCTATAATTTGCACGATTTATTGCCAAATTCGTGAAAGTTAATACCACAATCTTTCGATCGTTAAACTCTTTCAAGCGCCTTTGTTCCAGGTACTGTGTAACCTTGCCTGTTTGATTGTGAAACTCGCTATCCGTAGCACTTCTTATCGACTCTTGCGCGTAGATTTTTCAGTTCCCATCGTTTCTCCATATCGCTCCCTCAATAGTGAGCTTCGCGCGCAAAAGTAATTAAAATTCCATGTGAAATATCGATCATTGTTAGTGGTTCCGAAACTCGAAACTCATAGAAACCACATTCAAAGCACCACTATGCTTCAATGTGGAAGACCGTGTGAGTGTCACTGAGCTCTTCGTCATCATCGACTTCCTATGGGAACCGCCCGGTGACCCTCGGTGATGCATTCGCAATCGTAAGACAAATTGGATTTGTTTTTCGATGATCGTGATGATGGTCGTTGCGAAAGAAGTAGCTCATAAATAAAATCGATGCCGATGGTTTGACCTGCGTGTCGCCCCGATAGGCACTGAGCCAACAGCATCGGTGGTAAACATTCTCCTGTATCATCACGGAAGATACTATCGGCATGGAGAGGGTGTGACCGATTTTCCATGCAGCTTTCTCCTTCTTCATAGTGTTCCTTGTATATTACGCAGCCTGGATTATCCAATCGACAGGAGAGGATAATCCATAAGGCGCTTAGCGCTCACGATAAACAGCTTGACCTCTCGCTTGGTGGCGATGAACATTATATATGCGGGGCGGAGGGGTTGTTTGTCGATGCTCATTATAAATCCCAGGCAATGAGCTTGTTCACCTGCCTGCTGTGACTAATGTGAAGTTGTGGCTGGTTAATTGGTTTTGCTTGGCAGAACGCCAAAACGCACCTGAAAAGAACTACTATACTGTATAGATAGAGCTTTTCTGTGTGACAGGGGTCCAACTCTGTTAAGGCGCTCAGTAAGGATGCAACCGGAATAGAAAAAAAACCGGAACAGGAACCGGAAACCAATCAATAAATTAGTGCAATAAAACGGTCTCTATTCATTATTGCTCACATTTTGCAATTTTTTAAATACATATTGAGTGCTTCTTGGAAGTGACAGCTTGTCATCATCAACTTTCTATGCAACCGGAACATAAAAAAGCAGAAAAAGCCGAAACCGGAACCGGTTGCACCCCTAGCGCTCAGGCTCGGCTTGTGATCTTTGTGGGCATGGGCAGAGGTGTCGTGGGTATAATTTTCTAGCTTTTACTTTCAATCCTTGGAAATTAATGGTCTTAACTAAACCCCCCCTTTCCAGATGGCATGTCCTCGCGCAAAGCCAAGCAATACTTCAAGCAGCTCATCGCCGGCGTCCACTTCATGCACAACCTGGGCTTCGCGCACCGAGATCTCAAAACCCCAAACCTCCTGCTCGGCCGGGACAACCTGCTCAAAATATGCGACTTCAACATGGCCGTCTCGTTCCTCGACGGCGACGGGTACCTTGTCTACTTCAGAGGCTCCTGCGGCACCGAGGAGTACCATCCACCGGAGATGGTGGCCAAGCCGTACGAGGCGAAGTACTGGTAAGTACATCACTATCTTCCCTCTTTCTAACCCTTTCTTTCTAGTCCTCGAGCCTACGACATCTGGGCGTGCGGTATCATCTTCGCCGAGTTCTTTACGGGAGACCTGCCTTGGGACGTCGCCAAAGAGTCTCAAAAATCCTACTTCGACTTCTCGCTCGGTGTCAAAATTCCTCAGATGACGGCAGCCCAAGAAGGTTCGTCCAACTTCTATTCCCATCAACCCCAACCTTCCCTTTTCAGCCTTCTTCCGCTTCATGTGCAAACTGGAATGGACAGAACGGCCCCAAGTCGAGGACATCCTTAAGCATCCGTTCATGAAGGAGCGCACGTCGGTGGCTACTCGCACTCCCCGCACTCCTCTGGGTCCCGCACAGATCAACACTCCTGGCGCGACCCCGGTTGCCAGGAAGCGGAAGGGGAAGACAGGAACGTCGCAGCCGGGTCCGAAGAGGGTAAACGTCAGGGTCTCGTAAACGGGGTGTACAGAACGATCTTCAAGTGGTCTCTTGTCGATGTGCGCGAAAAACAATAAACGAGTTGAGTTTGTTGTCTTCGGCGGTCACATGGCCTCTGGGAGGCGAAGGGCGAGTTCGGTGAATGAGGATCAAACGTAAGTGATCACTGAAACCGGAACACATAATTGACGTTATCAATTGCGATTCCGGGAGTGCTAAAACTTGTTTGACGTGATACACAGATCTCATTGTCGATACAGTAATACATAATACACAAGGAAATAACCTCCTTCAGTAAGATGATATACTGAGTGGACTGCATTAGGTGTTTCTATGTTCGTCTGACTCTCTTCGAGTCACACCGCTGTGATGAGACCGTCGCCGCTGAATGAAGTTCATGCCACTCGGCTGCATAGTCGGTTTAATTACCCAAAGTTTGAGGTAATCATTCTGTCCGCCCTTTCAAATGGAAGTGGCGAAGACAAATTTTGGAACTGCACCTCTTCCGAGGTGCTCATATGAGAGAGTTTGGGTGGAAGCGTGGATTCTGCCGGGTGGTCAACATCCTCCCTATACCACAGAAGGTGACCAACACAAAAGCAGAATCATTCATCAGAAGCGTTTATTACCATCAAAATAAGCATATATATGTCAACTTTATACACATCTCTTAGAACAATATCCTTATCGCAGAGCGAACTCCTTCAAGAAGCCGTTCAGGAACGACTGGATGCTGTCCATGGTGGTGTCGAAAAGGCGACTTAACCTAGCGCCGGTACGTCCCACCGCCGCCGGCGCATCGAACACCTCCGTAGGGTTGTGCATGAAGCTGCACTCAAGAAGGCGGGCCCTCTGGATGAAGTTGCTCACCGAGTCCATCGCGGTCAGTTCTTCACGGGACGCCTTGATGAGGCGGTCGTAGAAGTCGCCGATGAAGTCGCCGACCGGGGTTTCTGAGTCGCCCACTTTGGGACACACCTTGGAGTACTCCTTGCGCGAGCACTGGAGGAAGCACTTCACGTAGCTGAATAGAGTAGTCAATTGGAGCCGATCTATAGCCTTATAAGCCTTACCTGCATTTGGAACTGGTGAGCCGAACCATCCGAAGGCGCGATCTCTGGCTGTTGTTGTCCTCGTCGGAGGCGTAAGCCTGCTCGTCGAATGCGTCCGTTGGACCACAGGATTTGTGGCACGCTTCCTTTACCTTGTCACCTTCTTCACGCAGGCAGGAAATAATGGTGCTCACAGCTGTAAGTGAGGTATGTTGCCATGAGACTACGCAACTTAGAACTGCTGGGTTGGTGCATGTGAAATGAAACCTTTTGCTACAATATTTACTTTCTTCATTTGTATCCAAAAGATACTTGAAGAGTGGGACAAGTTCACAGTTATATGTATTAGTCGCTTAACCTGGTCAGTTCACTCCGACGTCAAAACTGTTGAAATACAATTGTTAGCGCATATTTTGCGCCCAAAGACATGGCTGGCATGGCAGCTACTTAATTTGTTCCCAAGTATTTCTACCTGGATTCGTTCACACCAACTTTCGCCGAACTTGCGAAGAATCGACATTGAAAAGGAAAGAGATCGCAGCACCTACATATATGTGCAACGGCGTCAAGAAGATCAGAACATCGCACACGATGGACAGCGTTCCCGCGCTCTTCGTCAAGTCCGTCCTCTGCATCTCGGGCTTCTCGGATGTAGCGCTGTTTCAGTACCTATCATCCCGCTCCTGGAGTCAACTGGCGGCAAATCAGCTGATACGCCGCAAGAACTGGACCCTGTACATCGACAACTCTAAGATCGAGTACTCGGGATACTTGGAAAACGAATATGAACACCCATTCGTATTCGCCTCCTTAGATGAGTTTGCCGGGAAAGACCCCGCTTCGAACCAGATCACGGGGATCCGTTTCATCGCACCATATAAGATTATTGTGAGGAATGACGATGATGTAGAACAAATTGTCTTAAAATCGACGAAAATTACCAGTAAGCAGGATGTTGAAAGCTTCAAACGCCGCATCTTCCCGAGAATCAACTACAGTGCACTCTACCGCTTGGAGTTCGGCGTCACCGATTCTATTGGATTGTACTCGGCTATCTTGCACCACCTGGTGGACAAGAACTTGAGAATTAGATACTTGGAACTGTCCTACCAAGGTCCCGCTTCTACCGAGATTCTGAAGGAGCAAGTGCAGAAAAAGCTTATGCACAAAATGTACTTGCGTGGAGACTGGCCTCCTGAGAGCACTGTGCCCCTCGTTGAGGCGTTGATCCCACAAAGACAACTCCGAATGTTCTGGTGCAATGCGAAAATAAGCCTCAGTGAGTCCTTCTTTGAATCACTCGTGGAGGACTGGAAGAATGACGACTTGCCTGAGGAAAAGAAAGTTTACTTCTGGGATCAAACAGTTGAGTCACTGCCCCTAGACTCTGGCATTTACATCCATCCGAACGCAAAGCAGCAACTGGATGTAGATAAAAACAGCGACTGCACCACTCTGAGTTTCTCAAATCCACAATCAGAAGATTGGTATTTTTCTCAGTTGTGAAATATGGATGTCTAGTGTTGATCAATAAAGATATATGTGTAAAGTTGGTGCACACAGGCACGTGCACAGCCTCATCCTGTCCATACGGTTTCTTTACTTTGTCACCCTCTTCATACAGGCAGGAGATAATGGTGTTGAGCGTTAACACCATTATCTCCTGCCTGTATGAAGAGGGTGACAAAGTAAAGAAACCGTATGGACAGGATGAGGCTGTGCACGTGCCTGTGTGCACCAACTTTACACATATATCTTTATTGATCGCGATGGGCCGGATGGGAAATACTGATGCAAATCGGTTACTTATAACGGTTCACATGTCGTGTCTTTTAAGACCCTTTTTGTTTGCCTTGGAAGCAAGTCAAGCAAGTCCTTCTTTGAATCACTCGTGGCGGATTGGAGGAAGGACGACCCGCCTAGGTTCAAGGAAGTTTGCTTCTGGGACCAAAAACAGCCTGTGGACTCCGGCATTTATAGCCATCCGAAATCATGGCAACTGAAGGTGGACGTAAACGACGTACAACAGCGTCATCGTGATCTGTTCGTCATGGCAACTCTACTCTACTTTACGACTGTAGAGCTGTTTCTTTCCGTATGGTGCAAAAAAAAGTTGTCGAAGATCTTAGGGTGAAAAAGAATTTTCCCAGCCAATTCCCTCAGTTTAGATCAGTCAAACAAAAATATTTTCTATTTTCTTATGCGCCAACCCACGCGCCGTGCTCACTTACTTTCCAAGTTGTTCTCCATACACGCGATCCTCCACGGCTTGGCGGCGTAGGGATTCGGTCCAGGTTCGTCGTCGCACAGGTCGACACACTCCCTCGCCTGTTTCACTTTGGCGCACTTCTCCTCCAGTCCCTCCAGGAACTTCACGTAGTTCGCTATCGTGTAGATGCTTATGTGCAGATCCTCGGGTTTTAGGTTCTGACTGCATCTGCTCCGGCACGACCTGTCAGTGGAGATGTTAATGAGGTGCCCAAAACAAAGAACGCCAATTGGCGCATTTAGATCGACTAAAATCGGGGTAGTTAGTTCTAGGGGGTGCTTTACGTTAAGCTCACCTCTAGAACCAGAAAGGAGGTATCAAAAGACCAAAAGAAAAACTAAAAAGGTGTAGGTAACCAGGGCGATGTTGAACAGAACAGATCTGGGGTTCCCCAACCGCTCACCTTCCGTACACGGAGGAGGACAGGAGGCACAGAAGGAGGACGGCACTCTCCTGGAGACGCATCTCGGCAGACTGTCGACGGCGCTGTCCTTGCACATGACCGCCTAATTGCCGAAAACAACCAACGTTTAGCGCGCGTTTCGCTTTCGAAAACCCGTTCTGTGCCTCCACTGCGGCGGAGCTCTTCTTGTCGGAAGCGCAGTGCAAGATCTCCGCTCAAGATGGGTCGCGCCGTCGATTTGCTCCTCTTCACCGCCGCTTTTCTCGTCTTCCAGTCCTGTGGTGAGTTCTGATCGTCAGGCTAGGCACACTGTCCACCTCCTACAGAGACTCGCTTCTCTCCGATCGTGCTGGAACCGATCGCGCGTTACCAGTCGCCATGCATCATTACTTGCTTGGACACGGTCATCGACCCCGAGATGGAGATCCGTCCATCGCGCTCCGTTAGCTACGCTTACTTTATGTCCCACTTGGAGGACATCTGCAGGTTGGACACAGCCTAGAGGCTCCCATCTTCTAAGGAATGTTCAGTGTAATCTCCTACGGGAAGGACTGCATCGAGGAGTGCGACCCGCAGTTCCAGAATCCGTTCGCCAAAAAGCCGATGACCGTCATATGTACGGAAGAGATGATTGACGGTGGGCTATTTGACGTTTTGAACAAAGGGGATAAGTCAGGAGGGCGTTTTTATTGTTGTTGAGAGGGGTTCTTATGAATTTTTCAGTTTCGTAGGTCAGGTTCTGTACCTTTAGAGGCCAATTAATTGATTTTGCAGGAATTTTGATGGCATTAGATTTTTTCGGACGTTTATTCAGTGGTACCACTTTAGCTACTTTTTAGAGTTTGGTTTTTGCACGCTGTGGTAATTTCCAAGATCGCAGTGGTGCTTGGAGATCATTGGTCTTTCACTTCAATTTACAGGGACGGTCTTTTACGAGGCCTGATTGAGTCATTTGGGTGGAATCACTTTTATTCGAGAGCTGAAGTGGTTTTCATGGGTTAATGGGTGTCGTTAAAAACGATAAAAGAGGGGGCGTTGACTTAAAGTATCATGTTAGTGGTCTCCATGGAATGAAACGGGATCTATTGTAATAGGTCACATGGGCGTCTTGACCCTGTAAAGTGCAAAACACTAATTTTAACACTAACATGTAAGTTCTAAGACTAATTGTAAGTTTATCACCCAAATCAAACCGAAGTGGGTCAATACAGAACATGTCGCTATCAAAGAAAGATTTTCAGCAGTTAAGCCCTACAAGGCCTGCTTCGAAGCAAAACACGATTCTACCAAGCAGGCATGCGTGGACTCCTGCGGCGAAATAAAGGTCCTCCGGAGCAAGATCGAAACGCTGAACGACCTCATCACCCGTGGATCCAACGCTTCCGTCGTTCAGAACGAGCTCTACATTGTGCGGAACTCGGAGTGCAAGTAAGTGACCCTACATTTATCTTATTTAAAAGAACTGTTAAGGATGATCAAGTGCATGGCTCGGTGTAGTCTCCGGGAGATCTCGAAGCAATGCGGGGAAGATTCGGGCGCGTTCTTCAAGCGTTACTTGACAACGGTGTTGGACGCGGGGAAGGAAGACTTGCTGAGTAACCGGAAGCCCGAGGAGATCTTGAACCCGCGGTTGGCGGAGTGCAGCTATGCGCTGAACACTGCGGAGATGTTCAGCGAACAGTAGGATGTGTTTGTGTGCGCAGGGGAGCATTAGTGATGTACTGGTAAAAATGTAAATTTGTGTATGTAAGCGTTGGACAAAGGAATGTTAAGTAGGAAGCCGGCCTCCTGGACCGTCTACCCTCTAGTGCTTCCTTTAAGGCGAGCTTCCTTACCAAAATATGTCCAGATCTACCAAGGGCTCAACACGGGCTCAAAGACAACCTTTAGAAATGTTTAACCGAAAGAAGGAGAACAACAACAATCATATACAAACTAAAAACGTTGATTCTTGGTGCTGCTTTGAGCAAGTCGTCGGGGTCGTGCACGAAGGTGCAGTTGGGCAGAAGTGGCCCTCCGTCATTCGGATGCAGAGATTGCATCTCGTCAAGGTTGGCACGGAGCACGTCCACGATAAAGTTTTGCAGCACCGAGCCGGCGAATTCTCCGTTGGCCCGTGGACACAGCTTCGAGGAGAAGGAGCGGCTGCAGCGCACGAAGCACTTGACGCGGCCGCACAAGAACTTCTCGAAGAGGCTGATCTTCTGCTCGAGATGAGCGTCGCGTTTTCGTTCGTTGTGAGAGGTCAGGTTTGCGAGCGAGGTGACGAGCTCATCCATGGAGCCACACACCTGCACGCACTCCTCCTTGATCGTCTCGTGCTGAGTATTAAGGCACCCGAGGTAGGGCTGGAGGGCTGAAAATGAGATTTCAATGGGTGTTTGTTACCATTGGCTTTGTGGATTTAGTTTTTGAGCTTATAAACCCAGTTTGCTTTAGGATTACAGGTTGTCAAGCATGACGTAAGCCATTTATCAACCCAGGAGGCACAGCCATCCAATGAACCATTAAATTGGTAACGAATCCAAGGCCTTCTGTCTTCCTTTATTGCATCTTTTTCGTCTCCCCACTTCACATCAAACATCAGCACAACCATTCTTTTGCAAAAAAAGTTACGCTTGGGCTCTTGCTTTCCTAATGACCTTGTTGTGTCATATTTATCAAGAAACTGGATGTGAAACGAAACATCACGTTTCATTACTAAAGCAGGACACCAGAGTTCACTTGAAACCCTTCGGAAGACCTTCAAAAGTTATGTAATACCTTCTTGATACTATTTGGGTGATACAACCTCATTCTATTGAGATCTTCTAAACCCTAAAGAGGAACCTTCTCCAGTTTTTCTTAACGTTATGCCCCCACCCAAATAGAAGGACTTTGGGTCAGGCTTTGTATGTAGCTATTATACCATAGGCAGAAGATGTACCATTTAAACCTGTTTTGCTCTTTAAAGGATCTCCGCTTGCTATCACAATTTATCCTGATCCCGCGTACTCACCTGACAGTCGATTAGGTTTGCACATTGTCAAATACACACGTTTGGCGAAAGGATTGAAAGTCGTCCGGTCATTACACTGCTCGACGCAGTCGTGCGCGTCAAGAAGAAGCCTGCGAAATGGGAAATAAGCTCTCGGCAAGACCCTCAACACCTACGGGCAAATAGAACTCAGGTTCACCAAGTAGGCGGCGTAGTCGTCGCTCTGCAAGATGTTGGCCTGGTAGCCGTAGGAGGAGAAGTTGGCCACACAGCCACTCACACAAGGGTGCTGGCTGACGTAGGCCGAGGGGAGCTGGATGCCCTGAGCATGTAGGGCTAGGACAGGACATAGTAGCGCGACCAGCAGAAGGCGATGAAACATTCCTTGTGGCGGGAACGAGTCGTCGCAAGGGGAAGAGTCTCCTCCGGCAGGCGATAAGATCTTCGCGCGCGCGCTGCTCCGAGACGTCTCGTCGACGGCTTTAGACGTCTCGTTTTTAACCGGGAGCGTGGCGGAGTTCACGAAACTGGGTTGCGCTGAGTCACGCGGCCGCTCGCCGAAAGGCGAACTTTTTGGACTACTTTTTGATGACGTCCTACGTGAAGGCGCGCGTGTAGCCCGGATGCGGCTGTTGTTGACGGTGGCGGCCTTTTTTCGGGGCAGGTTTCCGACGGCGATCAGTGAAAAATAACGGCGGAAGAGCGAAGATCGACCGAGATTTCGACGAAACGGCGAATGTCTTACGGCGAGTGGCTGGAGGGTGAGATGCGTTGTGACATTCTGATTCGAGAAGGTGCGCTGATTCCAGAACGATTCGTGGAGAGATGGAGAAAAAAACGGCCTCCGACGAAGAAAAATGAGTGGTGTAGGGAGGAAGGCATGGATCGTCTTCCTTTCTCAAGAGATACTGTTGTAAAGAGATTGGTTCTTCAATTCCTGGATCACTTGACAAGATGAAGGCCATGGAGTATGCTTGCGATTGGACAACGTTGGTCCACTGGGAAGGGATGCCTTTGAAGTGTTGAAATCTCTATGAATGACGTTCAGGGTCTTATGAGCTAACCAAAGAGGTGTAAACCTCTAAATAGGCATACAATGTAGGACAAAGGGACTTACACGTGTGATGCACCCAGGATCCAGTCGTTCCAACATAACAGGTTCAACAGGTTGGCGTGGAGTAATTCCGAAGCTTTCACACCAAACAGTCGTTGGCTCGAAGACTTGTTTTGCGCAACGGGAATCTTCGACAACAGTCCAATGATGGTGGAACAATAACACAAGTTCGCAGGTTAGACGTTGAAAGTAGGGATAGAAGAGTGTAAACGGCCATTGTCCACCGTGAAGAAGTAGGGCCCAGCCTGGTCGAGATCAGGGTTTTCATCCTGGAGAGTTTCATTGGAGTGACAGTGCAGTTCCAAGTGCCAGTCGTCAATAGCCTGAAAGGAATCGTTGAGAACGCTCTCAGAATTGAGCACAAACCTGTGGATCGATGGAAGAAATGGAGAAGTGCCCTAGGACAGCTGTATTTTATAGAAAGTCCCTAAAACAGTCAAGCAGTGAGCATTCGCTCGTGAAAGGAGCTCGCCACTCCAAATGTGGCCTCGGCACTGTACTCCATTGCACAGTATCCATGGTTAGCATCGCCTGGCAAACATTTATTTAGACATGGTTAAACAAACAAAATAAGGACTAAATAATGTTGAAAGCGATCCTCAAAGAGTGATGTTCTCGTCGGTAAGCGTGGTGCCTATCCCGCTGGATGAAGGCACACGCAGGCGCTCCCCCTGTTCGTCGTACAAGAAGGGGTTGATGATGCGGCGACGAGGGTCCACGATGTAGTTTTCCCGGGCGAGGAAGAGTTGAGCCGCTTCTGTCGATTGTCTCTCTTCAATTATCAACTGTCGGATGTCCTCCGCGCCCAGTTGACCGTCCACGTCCTGGAGTTCTTCCTCGATCAGTTCCTTGTTGATGCAGAGCAGATCATCGGGGTCGTCTTTGACTGCTGCCTTCGGGTCGATGTGCGCTCCGATGTCCTCATCGTAGCGCAGCGCTGGCACCGGCTCTCGAATCTGTCGCTGCGTTTGCTCAGCTTCATCTGGTGGCATGCGGCCATTAAGCCTATCTGCCCACATGGCGTCTTCTTCATCTGGCGGTCGGATTCTAGCGGCCAAGAAGGGCAGGCGGGTGATGGTCTCGAGGACGACGGCGGCACGGTCAGTAGGTGGACGCTTCAGGTATCGCAGCTTCCTTTTGCGCCGGCGTGGGCCTCCCGATGGGTTGGACACAAGAATCTGAAAGGAAGGCGATTAGATAGGACGACCCAAAGAAACATACATCGGCGTTCTTGTAGATGCATTTGACGAGGAGCTCCTTGGTGACCCATCCAGTCCGGCGAGTTCGAGTCCGGCGCATCTTGGGCGAAGCACCCGCTCCGAGAAAACTGAAAGTAAAAGCACGGTTAGGAGGTAGATCTCAAGCACCGCGCGCCACTCAAACTAGCGTCATCTCGATAAACGCGCATATGAAACCGATGAATTAAACATGGAGCGTGAAAACGCGAATCTATACACTTAAGTCATCCGAATCCTCAGCTTACAAGAGGTACGAGTGTTTGGAATCAATAAATAGGAACGGCCTTCAGAAAGCGAACCGTAGCAGCCTGCTACCAGCAGGAGAGCGAGCTGAGAAAGCGAAGAGAAGGAGAGAAGTCAGGCGAATGTCCAGATCAGTCGACCTACCGTATTCAGGCTAATCGCATCATGACTGTATTCGCCGGTTATAGGTCGTTCGAGTGCCGGCCTTTTTAGTATTACCGCCACCAGTGCTGAAGAAATTGGGCAGTGAGGTCGACATCGGCAGTTTTTCACCATTCTCTAGAAGTACACTCATAGGGGAAACAGCTCATGGTAATGGCGTCGGTAAATAGAATGCAATTGGACCATTTTAAGCTAATCTGTGGGAACCAGCCCAGCTTTATCGCATTGCATTGCATCGAATTTAAGAAATAGCGAAAGTATCGCATAATGCGCATGGAATTATGGATTCATTATGGATTTTCCCCACGTTCACAACGTTTTTTTCTTCATCAAGTCCGTCCTCTGTATCACGAACCTCTCGACTGTGAAACCCGTGGAAGAGCTGTCATCCCTTCTCTGGAATCAATTGGCGGCAGACCAGATGGCGTGTCGTAAGAACTGGACCCTGCACATCACATCAAGGCACTTGGCATTTTTCAGGAGCTACACTAAGAATGGAACCGAATACGCCTCCTTCCAGGAGTTTGTCAAAACAGATCCCTCCCTGAACCATATTACTGATATCTGCTTTGATGTGTGGAATTATATATACTTTCTGGGCTCTTATGAGCAAATTGCCTCAAAGTGGACAGAGATTGCAACAAAGCAGGATGTCGAAAGTTTCGAACGCCATATTTTTCCAAGGATCAACTGTAGTGCATTCGAATAATCAAATAATTAGATAATTTTCCAGGATACTATGTATACATATTTGCGTGTACGCTTATTTGGCACATTTATTCATATAAATACTCTAAAAACCAACCACTGGTCGGCAACCATTGAATTTCCAAACCGAACAACAGAGATATCCCACCCCGAACGCGCGGCAAACGCCGCAAACGACGACAGATTGTCAGTAAGATTGATATATTGTTCGCAACGATGGACAACGTTCCCCCGCGCTTCATCAAGGACGTCCTCATCGCCTCGAACCTCGAGACTGTGGAATATTGTGGGAAACTGTCATCACTCTACTGGAGACGACTGGCGGAAGACCAACAAGAGCGCCGGAAGACATGGTTTCTGCACATCATTGTTGTCGCTGACCGGTGCGTGGGATACTTCGAGTGCGACACTGGCGACCAATGCGAATACCTCTCGTTCGACGAGTTTGCCGAGAAAGACTACAACTTGCACCAGATCACGGCTATTGCGATCGAGAAGCCCGGTGTTCAGTTGCAGGAAAATGCTGAAATACTGTCCAAGTTGACAACCATAGATGAAAAAGTGGATGCCCTAAGATTCGTAATCCGTTTCTTTACGAGGATCAAGTGCACTGAATTGGACTGGCTCAGGCTGGACGTCGTCGATCCTTTTGGATTATACCGATATCTGTTGCTCCTGCTCACCCTAAGGAACGCTTGGCCACAATATTTGAGCCTTGCCTACGAAAACCACGATTCTACGGAGTTCTTGAAGCGGATGGCGCAAGGAGATAAGATTGAAGAACTGGAGCTGTTTGGAAATTGGCCCCAAGACACGATGAACATTCTTGAGCAACTAATCCCGAAGCGACGATTCAAGAAGCTCGACTGCCATTCGAGGGTGACCATCAGCAGCGGCTTCTATTCAATGATACTAATGCGCTGGTGGGAGAACGAAGACAAGGACAAAGAGATCACCTTCTGGGACTTCAGAACAATTGCGCCATTGGAAACAACAGTTCATACCCACCCGAATGGAGAAAGCCAACTGTATGTGACAGTCGACAAGGACAATTGCATGTTCCGGATGAAGTTCACCAGGCTTACCCACAGAATTTTTTTTAGAGCTTACACCCCTCCTATTCATGGATGATGATAAAGAATTGTGCTGTGTGTACTGTTTGGACATGGGGCATGTTAGCGATCGTTGGAATCTATTCTTTGCCCACTTCTCTTTAGTATAAGGCAGCGATTATCAGTTTGCTTAAATTCTTTGACCCCTCTGCCATGCGAGCTGGCATCTGAAACATGCTCTGAGCGTTAAGGACAGCGAGTGATACTGCGAAGTAATTTATCGCACGGAAGTGAGACCAGATGGCGCGCCGGAAGAACTAGACCCTGCACATCAAAGATTGTGAAAACAGGTACTTGGCATTTTTCAGGAAATACACTAAATAGTAAACCTTTCCAACTGTCCACAAAGGATTGGGGCGAAACTATGTTTATTCGATAGGTCCTTGAGTGTACAGTCTTTTTTGTGAATCTTAGCTGCCGGGACACAGATACAGGCTATAGACGGCCAATTTACTACCGTAACCTCAGAATGTGGAATCTTCGGCAATCGGACATTCGGATGTCATCGGAAGGCGATCTATGGTTCATTCGATAGATCTCGACGAGAACAACAAACCGGTACCAAAAATTTCTGATTCAGGCAATCCGCACGGGAGTTCGTCAAATCTGCCTAAACTTTGAGGGTGTTCTGATGACGATCTCCTTTCTGGAGTCCAGGAACAGCTCTGCCACTGGACTGCGGTGTTTATCACCATCTGAACTCAGAAGACCGACTGAATGTGCGTGTGTTCGGTGAACGCATCAGCCTGTCATTTTCACGTTTATGGTGAGAGTTTACTAATAAAGTTGCACCTCTGGGTTAGCATGGACCCTGTGACGTCTTGTGCCGTCGGCTGATCTTACACATGTGACCAATTAGAAGAAGAATGGTGCACCCCTGTCAAGTACCTCCTCCTGTGTCAACCTTAATGCGTATCTGATGATGTGACTCTTCTCTAGTGTGGATCCCCCTCTTTCTCACGAGCTCTCGAAATTTGTTCCCACATCTGAAGTGGCGTATTGGACAATTCGGATGCTATATACATGTTTAATTAGCATTCCAATATTGATCGCCTTTTCCAACATGCCCATTACACTTCTTTGGCACACTTATTTATATGTATATATAGCTAACAAGTGATCTTCCATACCGAACGACAGAGATATCCCACCCCGAACGCGCGGCAAACGCCGCAAACGACGACAGATTGTCAACAAGTGTAAAATATTGTTCGCAACGATGGACAACGTCCCCCCGCTGTTCATCAAGGCCGTCCTCACCGCCTCAAACCTCGAGACTGTGGAGAATGCTGAGACACTATCATCTTGCTACTGGAGACGACTGGCGACAGAGCAGATGGCGCGTCGGAAGAACTGGCACCTGCATATCTGTGCTTTCCCCGACCTGCACGTAGGATACTTCGAGCAGGATGAACCAACCGAATACGCCTCGTTCGATGAGTTTCTCGCAAAAGACCGCAACTGGCACCAGATCACGGCGATCTCGATCGAGCAGCCCAGTCGTCCGTGGCAGCGAGATGTAGGAATAGTGTCCAAGTTGCAGACCATCACTGCCAGGGTGGATGCCCAAAGAATCATAATCTATTTCTTCCCGAGGATCAAGTACAGTGAGTTGGACTGGCTCAAGCTGGAGGTCGTCGATTCTTTTCGATTACACACGGCTCTGTTGCACCTCCTCCCTACCAGGAACGCTCGGCCACAATATTTGAGCCTTACGTGCGCAGGCCCCGCTTCTACGGACTTCTTGAAGGAGATGGTGCGTGAAAAGCAGATTAAACAATTGCAGCTGTATGGAGATTGGCCCCAGGACACGATGTACATCCTTGAGCGACTAATCCCACAGCAACAATTTGAAAAGCTCAATTGCTTTTCGAGAATGACCATCAGAAGCGGCTTCTATGCAATGATCCTAATGAGATGGAGGGAAAGCAATCCGTATGATGGCGAGAACAAAGAGATCGTCTTTGCGGACTTCAGAACAACTGAGTCATTGGAATCAATAGTTTATATCCACCCGGATGGGGAAAGCGAACTGCATGTGACTGTCGACAAGGACAATTTCATCTTCCGGATGAAGTTCATCAGTCTTCTTACCCGCGCAGTTAACCGAATTTTACCTGCACTTATCCCTGGCTGACGATAAAGAGTTGTGCTGTGTGTACTGTGTGGACATGGACACGGGAAAGGAGCAGGTTAGCGATCGTTGGAATCTATTCTTTGCCCACTTCTCTTTAGTATAAGGCAGCGATTATCAGTTTGCTTAAATTCTTTGACCCCCCTGCCATGCGAGCTGGCATCTGAAACATGCTCTGAGCGTTAAGGACAGCGAGTGATACTGCGAAGTAATTTATCGCACGGAAGTGAGCGCTCTGTTTTGATAACGGAGACACTTTACAGTAGATACCGGATACAGGCAAAAACATGCGCACTTGATCGATATTCATTCGCCGAATTGTAAGCAGCTGATGAGCCTCATCTTCTGAGTTCTGCTTTTGGATCTCCCCTCGTCAAACTGCCCAGGAGGGGTAGTTTTTCAGGATGCATACTGCTCTCCTAGCGTTCTCCTCTTCGCTTTAAAGTCGCTTTGATCTTTAAACTACGAGGAACGGAGATAATAAAGATTTATCGCAGAAAAACCCGACGCCTAACAAATTGGTCCGAAAATATGTAAATCTCTCTAGAAAATATGATTAACGACGTTATTTCACAGCGATCGGCCAGTTCCGCCTAACCTACAAGATGCCCGGTTGGATTGAAGACCACTGAGCTTGGTGCGATCAGTGATCTCGCAGCTGAGCGACGGTGCGGAAGTGATGCAGGAAATCGATTGTGGACGCGTTGTTCCCATGAGTTGTTTTGATCGAGGCCGGACTGTGTTCCGCCGTAAACAAAGGACTCATCGATTGAAAGTCGATTTGCAAATGAGGTTCTGAAGTTCCTTCTCGAGAGTTTTGAAAGTTAAAGTTTGGAAAAGGCAGAAATGCGGTTGGTGATTTGTTCTTGGAGCTTTTCTCGTCTTCTACGTGTAGGCTCATAAGTCGCTGAATACTGTAAATGGCTGTAAACAAAGGAAGCCGATTCTCGAACGCAATGTGAATGAATGTTTAATGTTTTAGGTGGTATGCTTGTGCGCAGGGCTTCCTTATACGTTGGCTTCTCTTCTCTAGAGCTTACGGTCATAAAAGAAAGTAGTTTTTAAAAGGATTTCAGCTAACAATGAATACTGTCCTGCTCCATGGGAACGGTTTTGTGGCGTTGTACTTTTGCTCGACAGTTTAAAATTTTAACTACAAGATAAACGAGCTCGGGAAATGAACTTGACGAGTGATTTGACTCATGATCGGGGCCTAATAGAAAGACACCCGTAGTACTGGTAAGTTAGAGCCAGGTTGGTAGGAGCAAGGATGAGTTTTTTCATCTATGTATCTACAAGACGGAGGTATTCTACATGACCATTATCTGCTGGCAGTAAAGGAAACAGTAAAGATTCTATGTGCATGGGATCCATTCATTGCTCTAGTAGAGCCATATCTACTGGTTGAGGATTCGCCTTGGGTTCCAGGCATTTTCCAGGGTATCGTGGGAACATAACGTCATTGTTTTCTCCGCTTTTGTGGGAAAGTCTTAGCTTACTTTAAGCCGCTCCGCTGAACAACTTGCCAACAACTTTACACCTGATATGTCGAGATGTCATTGTCCTTCTTCTCATCTCCAATTTCACCAACCACGACGCGTTCTTGTTTTCGTCCTTGGTTCTGGGTCTCCGTTCAAAGACGAAAGTTCGATTTTCAGATCGTCTGAAGAGGCGAACAGGGATTGTGCTTCGAAAACTAATTCATTACGTGAAACAAGTTCTTGGTTTATTTTGAGAAGAGTGATTGACGGAGCGCTGATGTGCTTCGTTGTCGCGCGGATCTTGCCACGCGGACAAAATCGGGTTGGCGGCGGTAAACATCGGCGACAAGACGGACTTCCGGCTGGAAAGTTATTTGAAGGTGGAGGTTCTTTTTGAAGTTGTTTTAACGGTCCTTGAGTCTCTGGCGCAGAAGATATGCCGGAAAACTTGATCAGAACAGATCATGGTAATTAGAGAAGCAGAAATGACTTTAGAGCGCTGAGGGTGGTACAAAGAAGATTTGTATGGGCTTTGGGTCTTTGGCTAAACGCCCTCTGGGTTACTACCACGGGATGTCAGAATCACAGCACGGCTTAAAAATGAAATCTCCATCCATCTCTTATACTTTATGCTCATAAAATGGAGGGGTAGGAGCGTGGTGCATTTCTGCAAATGAACTTGGAGCGAAAAAATCTGGCGCTCACAACTCACGAGGGAAGTGTCCAAGAACTGTTACGGATACGGTTACGATTTGGTATCGGTTAACCGGTTCAAACGGTCGGTTAACAGCTCTGATCTCAAGTGCTTTTCCAAGACCGGGTCGATTCTGCAAGATCGGGCTGTAGACTTACACGGATGCAGCAATATTTTGGCTCTAACCAAGCTAGGAGCAGGTTAGTGATCGTTGGAATCTATACTGTGCATTGTTTTGCTCACCTCTCCTCAGTAGAAAGAAAAGATTATCAATTTGAATCTGCTGAGATCTGCATAAGAGACTTTTACCTTGATCAACTTTCGGCTATAAGTACTATGAAGATTTCGGCGGAAACTCCATTTCTTAGCCGATTTGTGGCCTAACATTTCCGTACGCTTTTGATCCTCTAATTCCATGTAGAACATCTTCAAGCACAGTTTTATTCTTTACACAGTTGTGTTGCTTATAGCACACGTCAGCCTTTGGTGCACGTCACCATGTTTAACACTAGTTTAATTCAAGAAGAACTCTCCAGAGACCAATTCTCATGCACTCCTAACTGACAACCCGAAATTGCTTTCTGACGTCACCTTAGGATTCGTCACCGCTAACTATTCTTGGAAAAGCACATTAACCCCAATTAAGCTCTCCCCACTTGTCCTCCCTCGCCTCCTCCTTCTCGAGATGCTTCCCCCGGAAACGCCCCGATTCTACCGTTGTTTTCATCGCTTGTCACCGCGTTAGGAGTGCACTTTGCCTTTGGCGGCTCATAAAAGGGCCCGCCGCCACATTTGTTTTTTGGCCGTCGACTCTTTTTATTGTACGTCGTCTGTGCGTTGCTTTCCAAGACGCCGCCAGGGAGGGCGCTCGTAAAGGGCGCTTTTCGTGCCGGTTTTCGACGTTCTTTTTCGCCGTCCGATCGTTGGTGATCGACCCGGCGGAAATGGAATTGATAAAAACGTGGCGACACCGATCGGGTCACTTCGACCGGTGGGTCGTGAATCACGAGAGCGCTCGTAAACAACGTCTTCGCCCGGCGCATTTTGCAAAGGAGCAAAAAGGAGGTTGACATTTAGAGAGGTTGCTTGAAAGGGTCGAAGCTTTTGTCATGGCTAAACAGTCTGTGATGAGACTGTGCCTTAGAAAGGGCGCCATAAACTGGAAAAGAAATATTTCCTTAAGCACTGGAAAAACCGTGCTAGCAAATGCTATGGTCTGTGAGTAAATGTGATGTGATTAGGGGACAGTTGATCTAAAGAAGCATTGGCCTTGTAAAGCTAGAAGGCATTCAAAACCAACTCAAAAAGACCATGATCAGTTACACCTTCTGGAGAGATAAGCAATATGCCAAAAGTAGTTACTTGTTGGCACTTATTTTTACTTTTTTGTTTGTTTTGCTTGAGCGGTTTTCTTCTACTTTGCTTGTTTGCCCTAAGAACGAGAATAAGTAGTTAATAATGTTAACTGTTTCCAAAGTTACCCATTTAATGTGCATTATTAGATCAAACGTTTAGTAGGGTGAAGCATGAGCCCTCTTCGTACATATGACGATTTTCGGCGTTATAACGTCTCGGGTGGATACTGTGCCCGTACCATAGCAACTATTGGTTAATATTACAAATCTGCAGTATGGAGTTCATCGTGATATGATTGTTTTGTTTCTATGGTTCCCTACGAGCTCCAATTTCGTATTTTTCCTATGATATTTTTTCGGACGCGTCTCTGTTTACCTAAGCGGACGTGGAGCGGAACCTTGTGCTTTTCCAAAGATAGCAACATGCACCAACATACTTAACTTATATTTCCCGGTGACGGATCACCTGTGGTCGACGATCGTTGAACTTGTCTTCCGTCCGTGAAGAAAGTACACGTGGGCTCCTAAATTTGGACTTGTTTTCGAGCAGAGTTGACCGAGCAACGATTTCCGCTGGTTACGGTACATCCGATCCCGCCTTCACTAGTTTCTTGGACTAGTATATCTGCCAGTGGATCTGCCACTACCGTACGCAGTGCTCTGTATTTAGCTCTGCATTACCAATAGAGACCAGCGTAGCGAGCGCTCAGCCGAGCGGGTCAGGTTTTGATCAACCTGACCAGCGGTGATCCTTGTTTTGGCGCTGACCGCTTAACTTTTTTGATAGATCGGACAGCGTGCTGGTCAAAGAGTGCAAAGCTATGAGGTCCAAATATCGCCCACTTGTGAGTAAGGTTGACCGGAATCCGGACGGAACTGACCGTCGGTCAACTTTTTGACAAGAGTTTGGTTTGATAACTTTTTGGGTTTGGCCCAATCTAACCTGTGAGTAACTAACAAGTTAAGTTGATTAATTGGTGCCAAAGTTAAACTCTAATTAAATCTGGCTTATTTTATGTCACCACTTGTCGACTCACAAGTAAAAACACTTGGAATCTTTGATGAGAGTGTCCGGCTCGGTTTCATTCATCCGCCGAACGCTGACGTCAAGAGTTCTTTATTCTTTTTGTCATCTTCGCCAAATTAAATTGCCCACTGATAAATGTGAAAGTTTAGAACTACGCGATGTATGATGAAAGATTGCCGGAAGACCCTTTGTGAGATGGATGATGAAGAAGTGATGGAAACAAGGCTGGTGGCAGGACAGGAAGAAAGCATGAGTGACCACGGTTTTTCTCAAACAGTATGTTCTACAGTAGGTTGTGCGTTCATGGAGCCAATAGAGCTCAAAGTGACGTTCTACACCCTGTGATGCCTAAAGCCACCTAAGCTCTCATTCGGGCTATAAACTAAATATATTCTTCCAAGGCCAGAATTCGTGGAAACTCCCCATTTCCGCCACTCTTACTCCTATCAGATGTGTGTCTCTTCACACCGCTCGACCTAACCGCAAACTGCAAAGTCCGTTCCCATCTGCAGAGTTCCTTCTTCCATTCACGTAGGCTACAATCGTGCACTTTTTTCAGCCGGCGATCGCCCAGTTTGCTCCCCTAGAGATCACCGGATGTTCCATTATCGACAAGTGGGATCTGGAAGGGCGGGAGAAGTAATGAGAAGGGTTTTTTTATATGGGTGGGTATATCGCAGTATCTTCGATCTTATATTCACAAATTGCGATGAGAGTTCGAGCTTCTGGAATCAGAGAATTTGAGAAGTTCTGGATTCAGATATGGACTTTTTTAGACAGTTTAAACAACCTAGATTCAGATAACCAAATGGCCAATTCCTAATTCTGACAACTTAGGCTTTTTCATGCGTCTAATGTGACTATTTTTAGGCATCTTTCGACTTATGCACTTGTTTTATATCTCTACCTTCTTAATAACATGAATTTTCTTTCTTTTTCGAACTTGGACTAAGATAACCCCTTCTGGCTTCCCCTCTTCATTGGATACTGCATGTCCAACGTGACTCAGCCCCCGGTTCAAGCAGTTCGTCCTGCAAACCCCGTAGGAGCGTCACTTCCGGCGGGGACCGGTTCCCGTCGCGCGACGTCCATTCATTAGCCCGTGTTCGTGCTCGTCTTTTTTGCGTCCCCTCCCCCACGCACCCCTTCGCTGCCGCCGGGAACCCGTGTTCTTCCGCTGCGGTCTCGTATACGTAGTTCTACTAGTAATAGTCGACCGCTCGACCGCCCGGGAACACCGTTTCCGCTGGGTGCCCCCGGGCTCGTCAATCGGTCGCGATCTATCAAAAACAAAAACAAGTCATTTGCTACTACATACACGCGGCGCCTCGTCGCGGATGGGTCGGAAGTGGCGGAAGAAGGTGTCGAGCGAGAGCGACTTTCAGAAGAGCTCCGTTTCCCCACTGGAGACGCATCGATTGATCGAGTGGAGCGGGATCAGCGGAACCGGCGTGGCGGAAAACGTAAGTCGTTACGATTCGGTATTTTAAGAGTGACCTCGGGCTGACCTCTTTTTGCAGGTTGGAAGTAGTCCAATGAGGGGGGTCGGTGAGTCAGAGATGGTCTTTTGAACTAGGGATGGAACGATGTGCACCTAAGAGTCCCGGTACCTCATTTGAAGGGAAAGCTGGCCAGAGCTTAAATTACTGTGTCACTCTTGAGATAAGGTTCTTCCAGCTGTTTAAGTGATGTCTTTAGAGAGGCCCAAACGGTCAAGCCTTCCTAGCCTAACTTTTCTATCCAACTTTTGGCTTTGGAAACTCAATACAGCTTTCTGACGTTCTTTAAAATGTGAGCTTCCGGAACAAGCGACTGATGCTCATTCTTTGCACAGGAAAGTTCACGAGCACCACCTTTTCCAAAACCATGAAACTGGAATACTCAAAGATCTAAGAAAGACTGCCAAGAACCCCCAGAAGCCCTCTATACAAAGAAGATCGCCAAGTTTACTGTTTTTTCTTGGCTAGTTTCTTCAATGTTCGTTTACTTTAGTGTTTCGCAGAGTTCTTGTTCTATGGTGCTTACCTAGTTAGAAACAATTAGTCTAAATTCTATCGAAAGAATTAGATCTACCATTGTACGTGGTTCCCTTCTGTACTTGTGGATTTCCGGTGCTCTTGACTTTATCGAGACTTTATGGGAGTAGATCAAAGAACTTCCAGAACAAGCGTCTGATGCTTATCAGCCGTGAATGGATTCTTTGCAGAGAAGGGTCCACGAGCACCGCCTTTTCCAGAAGCATGCCCAGGGGGCGAAAGTCGTTCTTCCTTCTAGTCCATCGGGGCGCGTCCTTCTCGAGGTTCCATTCCATGGACGTTCCAAAAGATTGCCAAAAACTGCATATGTATAAGTGCTCTGTACCGAGAAGATCACTGACTTTAACTTTAAGTTCTTGGCTAGTTTATTCCGTTCCGTGTTCGTTTGCTCAGTTTTCACTTCACATAGTCCTTGTTCTATGGTGCTTAGTTAAGCACAATTAGTGTAAATTCCGTTAACAGAATTAGATGTACCATTGTACGTGGTTGCCTTCTGTACTTGTGGATTTCCAATGCTCTTGAATTTATCGAGTTCACACGTGCATTTCTGCCCACCCTTCCTTCTTCTATTCTTGGTCGCTTTCTATGCGCAAACTATGGGCGTCACCCGAAAAGCTCCAATGAAACACGGAAGAACGTGTCCGTCAAACAACGCCCTCATTGACAGAACACAACAAGTTTTCGTGTCATTCTCAAGTGCTTTCGGTGACGGGTTTTCAAACGTGCGGTGAAGTTCAAGACGTTGTTATGTTAAGCTCTGTTTTTCTGCGATGTATTGTCAACATGGAGAGTGTCCACTTCCTTGTTTATCCCCATAGAACACACTGAAGGTTAAATTTGGCAGGACAGAGCTTCTAACCCTTGCTCTTGTGCTTCTGCTTGCGAAACAAGGGCTCGGAGAGTCGGTGCTGCTTGGATATGTCGCGGACTCCGCGATGTGGTGAAAGTCGCTCATCGAATTAACACAATTTGCCACGCCCTGTTGTTCTCTGGTTTCCGGACCGGACACAATTGCAGCCACCCTCATAAACAGTGAAGAAGAATCTTCTTAAAGCTTACCACGCTCTGCTGCTCTCGTGCTCCTTGTATAACAATGTATTTGCGAGGTTCTAGAGACCTGACCTGGTCGGGCTTGTTGGAAAAACTCTTCGTTAGGCTCTTTTACGTTCTTTGAGCTGACATTTCTTTCTTCGCCTCCATGGAGCCCTCCTCGGGCACAAGTAGGAAGTGTGCAAAAACAACGTTTTATTTAGAGGAAATGCACGAGCGGAAATGACATTTCTCTGAGGAAGGAGACTGAAATAGCCTAATTGGGATGTCCTGATTTAGCCGATGACGTGTAGGAAACATGGTTTTATAGATGGTTCTTCTCTATCTTACACTACTTTAGGTAGGGTAGAGAAGCCTAAAGAGAATATAAACTTCCTCAATAGATCAGATGGCCGATGTCATGCAACTGTTGCTTGCCTCACAATCTGAGGCTGTAGTAAAGCTGTCAGTGACAATCGTAATCTCAGAAATGATGGTTGAAGGTAGCCTTGTGGACAAGAGCCAACGATCAGGTGACGTAGGATTCTAAACTACCGGCTTTTGCTCATTTCTTCAGGTGATTCCGGGTTTGATCTTTCTACTGTTTAAGCCTCTGTCTTCTTAACAGCCTTACGAACTTATAATAGTCCGGGAAAAGAGGACCAAGCGCATAGCTATCAACTCTATGTACCTATCTCCACCATCCTACCGTAGATAGTCCATCCTTGTCTCATTCCAAGCTACTTCCGAAACCCATTAATCTCCTTCTCGCCACCCTTCACCCCTTGTGACAAGGCGACAATGCACTCCACGGCAGCAGACTGTTGTGTGTTGTTTTGTCGGCGACCTCGCCCATCCCCGTTCTTCGCTCCCCGGCCTTATCACTGCCCGTCGGATCCCTGAGAAGCAGTGGCGGTAAACGCAAACAGATCAGATCAGATGTCGTCTGCGTCACCGCGTCGAAGTTAACCTTTCCGCCCGAGCGCTTCTCGTTCTGTTTGGGAAAGCAGAGAAAACAGGCCGATAAATAATAAATCTTGTGTTCGCGTGGATGGATCGGCGGCAGCTACCGGTCCCGTTGGTCAATTAAGCCGATTTGTGCGCGCCACAGAGCGCTCGTTGACTCCGCCAACGGAGTGCTCAAGGTCGATGGGGCTTCCTAACGTTCTTTTGAGCCCCGAGGGCAAGAAGCTGTGATTGGAAATGTGAAAAAAAAGAAAAATAAGTAGAAAAAGTGAATCATAAAAGCGACCAGGGGTGTCGCATTTGGAACGTCCGACCTGAAGATGCCCTCAAGACGTCCTCGGTGACCTCGGCGTTTTAAAATATGCTCTTCTAACGGAGTATACCTCACCGGTAATCTCCAAGAACATCCCCCCACCCGGACCTTCCATACAAGCTTCGGACTGGCACTTGGCTTAAGCCTGGCGACGTTCCTGATGCTCAGTTTCCTTCTCAGCCTGAGCCGTGGGGGACGGATAGAGGGATCCTTGAGTTTTCCCGACCTCACCTTTAGGCTGCCTAGGTCACAGATTTATTTAGTTTTGAGAATATTTTTCCCATTGGCTCCACTATAGAACCATCACCATGAAAAGCAAACAAAAATGGGTCTCAAAGTCGAGCACTGTTTATGCCCCTTGTGATAACAATGTGCAGCTACGTGATATTATCAAATTGCGGCAAGATTTAAGCTGACCGAAACTGAATGGGAGAACGGGAAGTGATCATTGCACCTTGAGTTGTTTTGAGCTGTCTTCTGTTTATGGTGGTTTCTGGTTTGGTATACCTCCATTGTATGTAAAGAGATAGAGAGCCACTTTTTGATCTCTGAATCACTCTGCTGCTATACACAGTGGTAGTTTGCAGGCAATAGAACAGACAAAAACAATTTGCAGGGTCCTAGTTCTTTGTAGTTGTTATCAGATGTGAAGCATTTGGTGTAGAAACCGACGTTCCAAAAAGGCATAGATTACCGAACAAAATGTGTCATCATAAAGCTGCTTCGGTACACCCTGCCTTCTGTTTTAAGTGGGATTACGGTGGGTGACCGTTGTCCTGTGCATATTGACTTCTGGACCTTGACACTTGAAATCCGTGTTTGTTGTTTGGATCTGAGCGCAGTCGTCATGGTCCATCTGCAGTTTTATTATCGAGATTCGTGTCTCTATGTCGGGTGAAGGAGCCGTGTTTTCTGATCATTCTTTTGACTTTTCCATGACAAACATCCGGACAATGTTCTAACGTTGTCCTCCACCTATAAAGATACGCGTCCCTAAAGTTCTTCCCTTTCTGTTTACTCTAATCAACTGATCCATTTGCATTTGCATACTTTACATACCGCGCGAAGTGTCACTGGTACTGATCGGTCAGCACAGCTCAAAAATACCATCCCTACCTTGATCTGTGATTACATATTTTTTTGGAACGATGGAACGACCTGGCCTTCTGTAAATTTTGCCCCTTGTAAGGTTCCCCCCACCAAATCCACTCCAAGATATGTCCATCAGTTGCCAGTTCAGGCATACCACCAAAGAACATGTCCACCCTTCGCTTTATCTTTCTCTCCTCGAGGCGTCCCACAAGGTAGCGTGCCCGATAAGCTACTGCTACTATCTGTCAACAAGATCGACTTACAGAAGTCAACAATATTCGGCTTAATAAGATAGTTTAGGACCTTAAGTAGAGAACGTTGTTGGCCAATGGTTGATGCCGATGGAATCAGCGTCCCCCCACGTCCCAAGAGTGCTCTCCCCTCGCTGTTTACCCCTATCAGCGGAGCCATTTGCATACTCCAAATTCCAGCAGCGCGAGAAGGCACGGTCGGCACCGTCTCCACTTGTTTGTGGATTCCTCGGCGCATTAGCTGCTCTTATCAGGCCGAGCGGACGGCGTTTTCCCGTTTCGTCGCTTCTTGCCGAGACGTGTCGGCGTCACTTGCCGGCGCTCAACCTCAAAGGCGATATGACGGACAGGCGCGTCCTCGTCGTCGTTCCCCTCCGTAGGTAGTCTGAGGGTCCGGGCCCCACCCCCGACGAGCAACTGCCACCGCCTGGGATGCCTCAGATCGCCGGGCGAAGGCGACGCTGGCGCCTTTCAGCTTCGCGTTCTCTTTTCTTCTTCGTGTGTTTCTGTCCACGATCCGATCAATCCTCGCCTAATGAGCGCTTTCCCTCGCTCACACCTCGCTTTCTTGATCTGGAGGCTCAATTCTGTTGGCCTTCTTGGTTTCTTGGACTGTCAGGAGATAGTTTGGGATCTGGGAACCTTTGGAATAGAAGTTTTCTTCTTCACAAAAGTATCTTCAGTGGCTTCCAAAGACCTATACATCTTAAGCTAAAGTGTCTTTCCTTGGCGCCTAAAACTATAGCTTTGCTAGCCTCGAAATGTTTGCAAAACTCTACCAGAAAATGAAGTGAAAATGATTTAGAAGCTACACTCCAGTTTTGAGATAGAATCTCCTTGAGCTAGGCTGTATTCTGGCCACAGTTAATGGACGTTGATCTAAAAACAATTGAAGTATCGATACCCAAGATACAGATCGTCATTTCAACCTAGGCGATGACCATTCGTTGACATTCCGCGTAGCACTCTTTCGGGCGGTTAGGGAAGTGGAGAGAAGTGCAAATTCGTGACGGGATATCATCAAAAGACTTGGAGAAGCACTTCCTGGCTTTTGTTCCATCCGCTAACGGTTGGCCAGAGTCCACGCTGGCGACCAGGTGCTAGCAGGACCTGTTTTCGCAAAGTTTAGCAAATTAACCGTTTATTGTTAGGTTTGGACCACGTGAAGTTGTTCTTTTAACTCACTCACCTTGTTGTCTCAGGCCTATTCTATCTTGTTTTAGTTCTACTGTCTTAACTACAGTAGATGCGCAAGGTAGACCGACAAAGATAGCTAAACATGTAGCCATTCTGCTAGATGTGTTAAAGATTTTGTAGGCAACAGTTGGGTTGAGCTAGAGTCAAGTCAAAGTAGATATTCTTTCCCAGGGCATCTCGTGAATTTGTGAACAGAGATCGGGAAACAGAGTGTTGTAGCCATTCTCTTCTACACTTTGCTCTTCCACGTGACCCACGGTTATTTTGAAGCAGCTCGTGTTGGGGACATCTGTACCCTCGATGTTATCAGCAAAAGTGAAACACCCATTACAATTTTGCACTTCGCTCTGGCGGCTAGATCAAAAGGTTCTTGTCGGAACTTTGGAACCAATATTTAGCCGTAGAACCCTCTAGATGGTCTTCTCAACACATGGCACAGTCCCCTCTCATCCTCTGATCTACCCTGTGAACTAGCGTTTGATCTGCGTTTAGCGCCGTTTCCCTTGCATCTCCGAGTCAAACGTGCCTCGTCGACCTCCTTCCTTTTTCCAGAACCCAATGCACAGCACGTCCCAACCCCGTCTCTGCTTCGATCGTGGGTTCACCCTGGGTTTCTTTCGGCGTTCGGCGGCTGCACGGAGCCCGAGGCCCGGTGGTCATCTATCACCATTGTTTTCTTTTCTTCCAGACTCAGGTGGCGTCATCCGGGTGCGGGTGGCGAAACTCACGTACCGGGCTTCCTCGCACCTTTGCACTCGGAGACCGGTTCACTGTTTACGATCGCGTCCATTCATCGAATTCCTGCAGTGATTAGCCTTGCGTTCATGATGTAGGAGGCTCTGTGGGAGAACATGGGAGGATTTCCGAGGACCACTTACATATAAGCTGACACTACTACCAAGGCTCTGCTTACTGTAGCCAAGATTGGCCAAAACTATCGATTGCTTCATGCTATATAAGTTATAACCTCTTATGGTTCATCCTTCCAGCCTCTCAATAGACTCTCCGGATAAATCAAAAGACCGCTAAGATCGATGGAGAGCTCGCAGTTGCGAATTTCTGTTGTTCTGACCTTTTGTTCAGGCCCAACCGGCTGGCTGAGGTTGAGTTAAATCCGTTATTTGATAGTACGAGTGGCTTTTAAGATTTAAAACGGCGTTTAAAATCTTCCACCAGCAGGGTTGGACCTTCTTTCTTCACGCTGTGACCTTCTTTCCGTTCTTTACACGCTAAAAATAGATAGAACCTGTTTACCACTTCCGATTGTGAGGTCGAAAATTGCAGCAAAACGTTGTTTCTTTGACGCTATCTGTCCAATCTAGAGCGATAAGTTCATTCTGTACATATCTAAGGCTCATTTCGTGCAAAACGCGCCGTGTCCTCTTCACTCTCTCTCCTAACCCGTCCCCACTCCTTCCAGATGATCACCAGGTTGACGCTTCGATCTCTGCACTCAACGACGCTCATCCTGCTCTACGCAGTCTACTTAGCCCTCGCAGTGCCCGTGCGGATCACCAGCAACGGCATCGACTCGGTGGTGCTGGCGGGGGAGAACGGCGCTCAAACCGAGGTGCTCATCGACACGAATAGTCAGTTCCAAGGTAGCCACTGTGGCGCTCGCACGTGAACGGCGCATTTTAGTAGAACGCCTCGATTCCCCGATTGAGAAGATCGAGATCCGGCTCATCGACGAGAACGCCACCAGTCCCATCGTCATCGACATAGCGCACAAGGACCGGCCGTCGGAGGTGACTCCCGAAACGCTCTCTGACGGCGACTCGCACTCGGTCCACGAGGAGAGGGCCGAGGAGCCTGTCCGGCTCGATGAACAGTCAAGAAGACTGGCGTTGACGCGCGAGGAGCCCTCAGATGACCTGAACCTCGAGGAGGAGCTCGACGACACCGTAAGCTAGCTGGTTGAGTGCGCTGAATCAGGGCGATCGGTTTAGGAGCCCGAGAACACGGTCGAAGAGTGCCTGACGAACCAGGACAAGCTGAGTCGGATAGTCGTCGACCGACTCAAGAGGGACAAGCGGCGGCTGTCCAAGATGATCCGCAAGTTGAACCGGCAACAGGAGCAGTACTGTAGACCGGATATCCAAACCGAGGAGGTGCAACACAGGTAGGCTCCACGTCCCCTGCTTCCAAGCAGCGTCCGTTCCAGGAGTTGCCCCACCTGGCGCCAAGAGAAAATGGTGCACTACTACAAGCTGATGCGCATCAGCTACTGTAGCGACTACTCGCGCTGGCCGAACGCGCCGAAGATCAAACGGACGTTCGGCAACCTCTTCCCGCTCTACGAGAAGCTGTACGCGTTTATTCAGAAGGAATAAGTGCCCGCGGCGCCCAGTATTTGTACAAAGTCGCACCCGTCGACCAGCTTTAAGACACCCGGCCGGTGTCCGTTGTCGCCTCCTTCCATGCCTATACCAAAGCTGTATATGTGACCCACACACGCAACGTAACTGTCTCCTGATGATCTAACTCTCCTCATCCCTTGGCTATGTATCATAGTGTCTTCCTGTCACTCCGCGATTCGATTTGCTACTGAATGGATCTGCTGATCTCGAGTAGACGCGCGCGCCACTCCCGTCCACTCTCCCCCGTTTGATGAAATCGATCCCGAAACACTCGAGAGTGTATGTAAAGAGTCCAGTAATTATATAAGTAAACCACTAGTCAGATAAACATGGTAAATGTAGAACGTTCGACAGGGCGAGTTGCTGGATGCAGGAGGTATAGAGAAAGTGGAGCGAAACACTTCTAGGATTAAAATTTGGTGGTTTTTGCCATGGGATTTGGGAGCACAGGCTTTAGCAGGACTGTCCTTATACATCCTATCAGTATTGTGCGATTATTTTACTCCTAAACCAATGTGGGATAGTTGCATGCTTGCGGAACTTAGAAATTGCAAAAATCCATCGTATAAGTATCCTTCAGGGCTTAATAGGACCTAAAATTGGTCGATTAGAAGAAGGGAAACGATATCCAATTAGAACAACTGCAGGAAAAAAATTTCGCACCGAGCAGGATTCGAACCTACGCGGGCAGAGCCCATTTGATTTCGAGTCAAACTCCTTAACCACTCGGACATCGGTGCACATCGTCCCTTCAGTGCTGATTGCCTTATCCTATCGGGCAATCACTGTGCTCGTTATTTTCATATTTTTCGAGCGACTCACGTCAACACGGAAGATGAATCTTCTCACTATAGTTCGGTCAGTCTGCTCAGCTGTCTGCTGAATCGAAAACACACCAATCACCGGTGACGTCACCGATGACACTGGTGAAACGTAAGGGACCGTCTAGGACAGAACGGCGAAGACCACGTCAAGAGGGTCCGTTTGAAGTGCTTTGACAAGAACGGCGTAGAGTGTGCACCGATGTCCGAGTGGTTAAGGAGTTTGACTCGAAATCAAATGGGCTCTGCCCGCGTAGGTTCGAATCCTGCTCGGTGCGAAATTTTTGCACTTTCTTGTTTCGTTGTTCCTTCTTCAATACCCCCCTTTTTTCTTTGTTTGTTTGATAGGCATGTCCCTCTAGTGGCGTCACCTAAGGTTACGGTAGTCATTATAGCATGGCAAGTTCAGTTCTTGTTTACCATTCAAGACCACTGGACTCTTCCAGTGGCTTCACAGCACTCACTACTGATTAGTCAGTGCTAACTGAATTCCCTGGGAACACGTGCTTTTGATCGTCTTAGGAATTTTGCCGTTCACTGCTCATCTTATCAGTTCGTATCGTCATCGCCAATTACGTCAATTATGACGATGGAATGCATGCAGATGTGACCAGTCACAGGAGCGTGACCCAACCGCCACTGTTGATAAACACAGAAAAACGCTGAGGGACTGTAAATATGTTCGGTTAGGCGCCATGAATGTGGACAAGTATCACATCGTTTATAATGATGTACTTAAGGTATGATATGACCATAAAGTGGGCAGCACCTCAATATTCAGAAGCACGACCATGGTTCTTGGATTTCTTGACGATGGATATAAAGCGATTTACCATCAAACAAGCATTTGAATCTTCCCTATAAGTAGCTCCATGGATACAGGACACAATGGATACAGGAAATCAAGACTCTGCAGTCCCCTAGTAGAATTGCATGCATCCCCTTTAGCTTCTTTTATGCATTTAACCTTCTGGCTTTCCTCTCGCAACTCCATAATACAAACTCATGCAACACATCACCATCCATCATCCCCACACCAGCTCTAGAACAAAGAAGTGCTTCAGCGTCGTGAGTCACCGGGATTGATGACCCTCTCGTGGAGTACGGGCCTCCCGCCACAGAACTGTTCCGCCTAGGCGTCGACACTCGTCCATTAGGGCGCCGCCTCGGGTCAACGACGTTCATCACCGCGATGGACGACCTGCTCACCCAAAGCAAACATTTGCCCCGAGGAATGTCGGACTCACAATTTTCGGTTACTTAGCGGCGATGATGACCTCGTTTGAGAAAAAGTGCCGCTCCCGCGCTGCAGCCCGTCGTGCAGCTAAGTGCTCAGCTGACGCGACCAAAGAGTTTTGACGGCGATTTGCGAGGTCAAAATGCAAAACGCCGCTGATCGATTGATTGCCCCCGGGGACGATCTCGCAATTAGTTAGAGCACAAAAACGAAGTGCTCTTAACTTAAATTGAGTTCCTCGATGCCGAAATGTCAGTTGTGCGGAACGAATAAAACTCAACTTCTAAAGTGCCTTTAAACTTTGGCTTCATACACTCCAGCTCATAGCCTTAAACCTGCAATTGGAAGTAGAAAGCAGGCCGATGTGGCGCTTAGATTCTATAAGGTGGTAAAACAAGTCCATTCTTTGTTTTTTAATGTAGACCAATTTCTACTTTTGCTTACAAAAAATTATACCCTGCGAATGAGGCTGGCGAATGTATACCTAACCAGCTTGTAGCTTGATCCTTCTTGACTATTTTTTCTACCACAACAAGAGACAAAATCTACGCTGTAAAAACTGCGGGAAAAAAGACAAAATAGACACACTTTTCCTTGACACAATACGCTCAAGCAGTCCTATGAGCTGTGACAATCTGAGAGAAAAGCGGTCTCTTCTTCTGAAAGGACTAGGATGACGCTGTAATACATCCTTATTTATGTATAACAATCTGTTAGTACTATATACATATTAACACTATTATTTCCAAATATCTGCTTGTCAACACTCCACGTACCAATAATTTATTGCTCCAAAACGGCTGAGAACTTCAGGCTGACGTAGTTGCCGTTTACTTCTCCAGTACCGATCTCCAGGTGCGCTTGTGAATTTGGATGGTAAAGGACGCCAACTTCCAGCGGCAACTTCTTTGTCTCTAAATCCCAGAATACGATGTCTTTGTCCTCAGGCGAGTCGTCTTTCCTCCAGTCCGCAACAAGTGATTCGAAGAAGGAGTCGCTGAGACTTATCCTACCAAAGTAGTCAAGTTTCCGAAGTTGTCGTTGTGGAATCAATGCCTCAATAAGGGGTACAGTGCTTTCAGGCCACTCTCCTTCTATGGACAGGAGGGTAAGCCGATTTCCCTGCACCTGTCCCTTGAGAAGCTCTGTAGAAGTGGGGTCCTCGTAGAAAAGGCGCAGATCTGCAATAATCACGTTCTTGTCAACTAGGTGGTGCAAGATCGCCGAGTGCACTCCAACAGAATCAATGCTGCCCAACCACAACGACTTCAGTGCGCCGTAGTTGATCCTCGGAAAGAAGCGGCGTTTCAAGCTCTCAACATCCTGTTTGCTGGCAATGTTCGTCGACTTTGAGGCAATTTCTGCTTCTTCTCCGTTAATGAAAATGAATTCGATAAGCCATATTTCTGTGATCTGGTTTAAGTAGGGATCTTTTTTGGCAAACTCCTCGAAGGAGGCGTATTTCAATGAGTTTTCCGAGTCGTTCACGAAGTATCCCATGTACAGGTCTGTAGAATCATCGATACACATGATCCAGTTTTGCCTACGCGCCATCTGGTCTGCCGCCAGTCGAGTCCAGGAGTGGGATGACAGCTTCTTGACAGGTTCTACAGTCGAGAGGCTCGAGACGCTGAGGACGGACTTGATGAAGAGCGCGGGAACGTGTTCCATCGTTGTGTGCGACGTTCTGCTTCTGTTAATGTCTTCTGTATTTATGTGCGCCGTCGCACTGCGCGTTTTCGGTTTTGCGATGCTCATTTTTTTTATTTTGCAGCTTCGGTTCAAGCAAAAAAGCGGTCATGCGCACCTTATTGCATGTCCTACTGGCGCATGAAACAATTGAGCGTCCATGACAATCAATGCACAGGATCCAGTCCTTTCGACGCGCCATCTGATCTTCCTGATCTTCTGATCATCTGATCTTCTGCGATGCTTATTTCTATATTACAGGGTGGGGCAAAAGTTCTGTTACATCGGTTACCGTGTCGTTTTTCGCTATTTTTATGGCGCGTCGTCGCCTATTGTTGTCATATTCTTGTTTGGCATACATTTTTACCCCAGATTTACCCTTACTAATTTTGACAGTGATGGCATCCGGTCCAAAACTGCTGTCAAAAGAAGATCCACCAACCGGCGCTGTCGCAATTTTGACCATTCGCCATCAATATTTGCCAGTCATTTTCCCTGTTTTCTTTTTGTCTTTCGAGTTTGATTCTCATATATCCTGTGCAAAAATGCCTGCTCTACAAAACTACTGTTTTAGTTGTTGTCGATACTGCTTGAAAGCACTCAAAAAGTAGGAATATATCCACAAAATAGGTTCGGCCCTCACGGTTATGTTACGATTTTCAAGCATTATCCTTATTTAAAAAATCTTCAAAAATTTCTAATGTGCTCAGTACAAGCGTAATGGACTAAGGAATCCCATGAACACATCAAAGATTATATATGTAATTCAATGCGCTGAATAACGTAGTGTTGTTGGTTTTTGAAAATAAAATTGATTTCTGGTAGAAAAGGTGTGTTTTTTGTGTAACAGAACTTTTGCCCCACCCTGTAGTTTCGCAGCTTCCGTCCAAGTGAACTTCCAAACCGAACGGCGGAAATATAGCACCCGAATGCGCGACATACAGATATGCGAAAGGCAGAAGATAAGCCAGATCAAAATATTGTTCGCAACGATGGAACACGTTCCCGCGCTCTTCATCAAGTCCGTCCTCTGCATCACGAGCCTCCCGACTGTGGAGTCCGTCAAGAAGCTGTCATCCCGTTCCTGGAGTCAACTGGCAGCAGACCAGAAGGCGCGTCGAAAGGACTGGATCCTGCGCATCAATTGTCATGGCCGCTGGATTGTCGGATACTTTGAGAACAGATATAAATGCCCACCCGAATACGCCTCCTTCCAGGAGTTTGCCGGAAAAAAGCCCAACTTGAACCAGATCACGGCGATCTTGTTTGCTAAGAAGCCAAATCATACTTTGCGGTATAACAGAAGTCGTTCTAAGTGTACGGAGATCGTTACCAAACAAGACGTTGATAGATGGGAACGGCATTTCCTCTCGAGGATAAACTACGGTGCACTCGACGTGTTAAGGTTGAAAGTCGTCGACTCCATTAGATTACACTCGGTTATCTTGCGCCATTTGGCCGACAAACACCCATGGATAAAGATTTTAGAGCTCGCCTACGAAGGTCCTGCCTCTACAGTCCTTTTGAGGGGACTGGCGCAGCAAAATGTGATTAACAATATGTACATGCACGGAGGATGGCCTCCTGAAAGCACTGCGCCCCTCGTGGAGGCGCTGATCCGACAGCGACAATTCCGGAAGCTCCACTGCTATGTGACGGTGCGCCTGGCCGAATCCTTTCTTACATCAGTTGTGGCGGACTGGTGCGACGATAACGCGCCTGCGGAAAAGGAAGTCTTCATGTGGGGCCCACAAACTCTGCCATTAGACAACGGCATGTATCGCCACATGAACTTAAAAGATCAACTGGACGTCAATGTAAACAGCAGATTTACCCACTTGAAGTTCTCTCGCTTTACCGGTCGTCACGTGAAGTTGCGTCGAATATTTGTGAAGTTGTGAAGTGGTGACGACTATAGATGCATAAATAAAAATGTGTTACATATACGGTGTGTAATATGTAGGGTAATACAGTACCAATTCTTTAACGTGGTAATAGCTGTGGTAATAGTCATTTGCCAATAATTTAATCATTTAATCATAAATCAATCATTTAACAATAATTCACCTGTGTGAGAAGAGTTTCGTAAAGGATTCCAAAATTATGAAAGCCTTCGAGGAGATCGGAAAAGGGATAAAAGAATCTTGTCTCGTGAAACTCAAAGTTTCCTAGTGTTTAAAGAGCCTCTCCAAGTGGTATGAACAAATGAAGTGTGAACTTTCTTAACATCAGGCCGAAGTACAACTAAAGCAGTTCCAAGTTTCACAAGACAAGATTCTTTTATCCCTTTTCCGATCTCCTCGAAGGCTTTCATAATTTTGGAATCCTTTACGAAACTCTACTCACACAGGTGAATTATTGTTAAATGATTGATTTATGATTAAATGATTAAATTATTGGCAAATGATTATTACCACGAAACGCAGTGAACTCTATGTAGGAGCGGGATGACAGCTTCTTGACGGACTCAGCAGCAGAGATAGACGGTTGCAGTTTTTTTCCGGTTAAAAAACCCAAACCGAAAACCGGTAACCGTCCATCTCTACTCAGCAGTAGAGAGGCCCGAGTGTAAAAAAGTATAAAAAATGAAAATAAAAAACACTGCATGAGTTGTGCCAACGTCAGAAAAAGTTGTCGTTTCATTAAACTAGGATGACGATGGAATACATCCCTATGTATCTATAACAATTTATTTTCTCCATATGTTTACCGGTCAACACTCCACGCACAGATAATTCATTGATCGGGAACGGCTGAGAAGACCAGGTCGATTAAGTAGTTTCTTGTTTCGACCTTCAATTGATGTTTTGAGTTTGGGTGCATATAAAAGCCGTCGTCCAGCCGAGGAGTTGTGCCTAAATTAAAGAAGCGAACCTTCTTGGTCCAAGGGGAGTGGTCATTCTTCCACTTCTTTACTAGCGACGTAAAGAAAGACTTGCTGACGTTAATCCTCGTAGAACAGGCGATATACCGAAGTTGTCGTTGTGGAACCAACGCCTCAATAAGGGGCGCAGTGCTCTTAAGGGGCCAGTTTCCAAGCATGGTTATAAGGGTGATAACCTCTTCCTGCACCAGCCGCTTCAGAAGCTCTGTAGAAGCGGGACCTTCGTAGGAGAGGTGCAGCTTTCTAATTTTCAAGTTCTTGACAGCCAGATGATGCACAATAGCCGAATGCAATCCGATAGAATCGACGATGTATAATATCAATTCGTCGAGTTCGCCGTAGTTGATCCGCGGAAAGACGCGGCGCTCGAAGCTCTCTACATCCTGTTTGGTAGCAATCGTCGCCAACTTGGAGAGCTTTTCGTTGTTGCCATTCCGCAGCGATAGATGACCTAACCCGAAAAAATTGATTTCCTGGATCTGGTGTAAGAAGGGGTCTTTCCCGGCAAACTCCTGGAACGAGGCGTATTCGGTTGGGCCCAAAACGGTTTCGAAGTATCCCATGAAACGGCCTCTTTCACCACCGATGCGCAGTCTCCACATTTTCCGGCGCGCCTTCTGGTCTGACGCCAGTTGACTCCAGGAGTCGGATGACAGCTTCTTGATAGGATTCACAGTCGAGAGGCTGGAGACGCCGAGGACGGACTTGATGAAGAGCGCGGGAACGTTGTCCATCGTTGTGGCAGATCTTAGAGCTTTTCTTGATGCCTTCTAAAATACACGGCGCAACACAAGCGATGCACTATGTCGCTTTCCAAAGGTTCGACATCTCACACCTCGGACACATAAATGATTGTGGACTATTCATTTGTTAGTTTTCTCGATGGACACGCTTCCCGTTGAGCTTGTCGCTGAGATCGTTCGCCTAGTCGATCGGGACTCCAAGTAGTTCCTCAGTGCAGCAGAATCTTCCTGGAGGGCGATCGCTGAGGAGTATCATCTGCGCGAATTCGACTTGTTTATCAAGCTGCATGTGAACTCCTCCATCTCCAGTGTGGAGCATAATATTTATATTACACACTTGCTCTCACAAAACCCGGTTTCCTGAAACGACAAATTCGCGAAGAATGTCCACCTGGTCCGCGACGTGGATTTCTCCATCCAAAATAACTTCAAGTGCAAGCGCCGATTTGAAGAACAGTCAGCCGAAGAGGACTTCAGATTCATCCAGAAGGTCTTCGCCCTGGCCCGTCACGGCAGGAGGATGCACCTGACTCTGGACGTCCAATCAAACGGAGAGAATCCCACAAAGCAGTGTGAGGTTCTGAGGCGCCTGCTCGACCTTATCCCGTGCCTCCCTGTGGCCACCGTCGACCACCATAACTGTGTCAAAAGAAAAGACGCTGCCGAGGACCGACGGTTCCTCGTTGAGGATCTGCTCAGGAACCCCTTCGAGCGGTTGGGGATTCCTTATGTACCTGGAATTATCCCTTCTGACGTAGAGCATCTCCTTGAAGATGAGTGCATTGCCCCTGGAGCAGTATTATGTGCAATTCTATCCTAAACATACCGATCGAAATCTTCGCCCTGAGGACACTGCAGTTTCTTTCGCTACGCACACTGACTTGGATACGCTTCTGATTGACTTCGGCGAATTTCGGAAATATATGGAAACGAAGAACAACGCTGTCGTCGCTTATCGTTCACTGCATGCTTATCCCTGGGACAAGGACTTCAATAAATATGAGTTCGTCAATGACGTCTTCAGCCAACCTAACGACGGCCCGTTTATAGTGATTCTCAAGGTGATCTTTAACTTTCGTCCCTCATTCTATCCAATATTTCGTGCGTTCTCATTGTGTTGTTCTATATTGATCACGCCTTTGCAAATGATATGATGAGGGACTTTTTGAGGCATTTGTTCGAGTGACATTTTAATATGGCATGTTATGGAATACAAAAACCCACTTTCAACACTTCTACACTGCCATGCCATATTAAAATGAAAATCAACGAGTGTTACGGTAGCTGGCGAAGACACACAAAGCACGAAATGCTCATAAAATTAAAAGAGCGGGAAATACTTAGCGTCAGCACAACCAAAATATATGGCGCAACACAAGCGATGCTAAGGTTCGATATCTCGCACCTCGGACACATAAATAGTTGTGGGTGAGTCTATAGTCATTAGTTTCCTCGATGGATACGCTTCCCGTTGAGCTTGTCGCTGAGATCGTTCGCCTAGTCAATCGGGACTCCAAGAAGTTCCTGGGTGCCATTGATTCGTCTTGGAAGGTGCTCGCTGAGGAGTATCATCTGCGCGAATTCGACTTGTTCATCGAGCTGGGTGTGAACTCGTCAATCCCCAGTGTGGACCACTCCATCTATATTAGGCCCCTGTTTTCGCATAACGAGCTCCCCTGGAACGACGAGCTTGCAAAGAATGTCCACCTCGTCCGCGACGTACATCTTACTATCCAAAATAACTTCAAGTGGAACCACCGATCTGGAGAACAGTCAACCGAAGAGGACTTCAGATTCATCCAGAAGATCTTCGCCCTGGCCCGTCACGGCAGGAGGATGCACCTGACTCTGGACGTCCAATCGAACGGAGAGAATCCTCCAAAGCAGTGTGAGGTTCTCAGGCGCCTGTTGGATCTTATCCCGTACCTCCCGGTGGCCACCGTCCACCATCACAACTGTGTCAAAAGAAGAGAGGCTGCTGAAGACCGACGGTTCCTCGTTGAGGATCTTCTCAGGAACCCCTTCGAGCGGTTGGGGATTCCTTATGTACCTGGAATAATCCCAACAAACCTGAAGGGTCTCCTCCGAAATAATTTCACTGCAGAGCTCAGCCAAGCTGATACTCACCTAGAGAAGTACTATGTACGATTCTATCCTAAACAGACCGATCAACAACTTCGCCCTGGAAACACTAGGGTCCCTTTTGCTACGCACACTGACTTGGATACGCTTCTGATTGACTTTGTAGAATTTCGGAAATATATGGAAACGAAGGACACCACTGTCGCAGCTTATCGCCTCCTGCATGCTTATCCGTGGGACGAGGACTTCAACAAATATGAGTTCGCCTATGACGTCTTCAGCCAACCTAACGACGGTCCGTGTATAGTGATTCTCAAAGTGATCGTAGCTGTGAGCATGTTCTTGTATCTTTCGTCCCTCATTTTAGGCACTATTGCGTGCGTACTACTTCTAGTTCTTTATGTGTTGATTATGATTGATCATTTCTTTGCAAATGGTATGATGCTGGACTTTTTGAGGCATTTGTTTAAGTGACATTTTAATTTGTCTTGTTCTGGAATAAATGTCAAAGAGTGTTACGGTAGCTGACGAAGACACAAAAGCTCGAAATTCTTATAATTCTTTTTATCTTAATCTTAAAATTCTTATACGCCTGCACAACCTCAAAGAATAAGACACACTTATGTGTCTGCAGACACACGTGCGTCTGTTCGCGGCAGACACACAGCAGACGCAGAAGACAGATACAGACGCGTCTGTGTGGCTGGGCTAGACACCAAGGAAAGACGACTGCACATCGTTAGGGCAGGTTCAATGTTCGTGCCCCGACCGACCCTGAGAGCCCAGCGCGTCTAAACAGAGTTGATTTATTAGACAAATACAAAATAATGTTTGGTTAGAAAAACGGGGCACGGGTGGAGCAGCTAAGGAAGGACTCCGATCGGTCGCTCTTTGTTCTTCTTCCAGCGATTGATGAAGCCAGTGACAAGTAGAATGATGAGCAGGAGTAACACACAAGCGGAGACGAAGAGCGAAAGCGGGCCTTGGAGATACTGCGTGCTGGCTTGGTCGTCGGGATTGCGCTGCTCCTTGTCGAAATCGAATCCTTTTCGGAAGGCGGTTGCACATTTTTTGAGGTACCTAAAATAGTTCACAATTGAACTAGCACTTCCAGAGTAGAACTGCTTACTTGTGCATCCCATAGTTGGTCATGTCGCAGTCGAATCCGTCGCTGAAGCAGCTGGGTATGTTGCATTCCTCGTCGCAGATACCATCGCGATACACCGTCCGGCAGTATTCGGGTGTTGGACAGCCAGAGGAGTTGTACTGGGAGCGGAAGGGCACGCGTTTTTCACATCGCTTACCGATATATCCATCAAGACAGAAGCATATTCCATTATGCCTGCAGATCCCTCTATGTAAGCAGTATCCTCCTCCACACAGATCGAACACATAGTCACACCGAAGGCCTCCAAAGCCTTCGGGACATCGGCATCCAGTTCCTTGCTCCAAATCGTAGTCGCATTTTCCTCCATTTAGGCAGTATTCATTGTTCCTCTGACAGTAGTTAATGGGCTTCTCACACCGCTCGCCCTACAATGGATAAGATTAAGATCATCGGGGACTTCTGACGAATCTTACTTCAAAGCCCTGGAGACATACACAGGCGGTGGGTCCACTAGAGCTGTCGTCTTCTGCGGCGACGCAGAGCCCTCCGTTGGCGCAGATGTCCGGGTGGTTGTCACAGATCTGCTTGGCCAAATACAGATCACTGGCGTTCCCAGCGTGTGTCCTTCCAACGAACACGCATATGGTGAAGATAATCGTTATGCTTGATATCCGGTCGGCCGTAATCATGAGATATGAACAGCTCTGCAATTGAGAGTTCGGTCATTTCAGGCATAGCAAAAGTGACCCAGCACACAGACATCTAGACAGTCCGGAGCAACGGAAGACGGGCGTCTAGGTTTAGGCAAAGGATCCAATTGATATGACGAAGAAGTAATCAAGTAGCAATTACCGAAGTGACAAGCAGCGGGTTCGGTCATTTCAACCACGCAACAGAGATCGCCCAGACAAGACACAGACATCTAGCCAGCCAGAATCACGTCTAGGTTTACACAAAGGGGTCAATTGATAAGAAGAAGCAGAAGAAACAGCCACTTGAGTGGCACAAGTGCGTTGGACGAGTGGGGACATCCACAGGCAAAGCGTGGTGAGAGCCTACCATACTGACATATGTTTGGTCAGCTTTTCAAGGAGATGGAGTTGGAGTTCTAGAATACGTCAAAATGTTTTCATGACTGGCAGTGAATTGGAGCAGGAATTCCTTGTGCTAGAAATCCGTTGAAGTTTTTGGAGTCCTGCTACAAGATGAACCTGGACAATCTCCACCAGTGAGTGACACTTGTTTCAGGCTAGAAGCCTTGAAGTTCGTCCGACTTAGAAGAAGCATTCGTATTGGATGCACGTGCGCGTTGCTTTACATCGATTTCATACAATTAGTCTTTGCTTTGCGTGTTTCTAGAATCTGTGCCTTCTGGCCACACCTTCTAGGTGACGCCTTACAACGCCTCCAATCCGTCAAGTACGCCTTTCAACCGAAGCTTTCTGATTCAGAAGTTTTGAATCTCTTTGACTTTTCAGTTTCGCCGCATGGACCGTATTCCCGCCAAGTTTGTGGCCGACGTGGTCACTCTCGCCTGTTCTTGGATTGCAGAGTATCAAGTAGAACCACTGATGGGCTATACAATATAAGAAAAAAGTTGTTATGATCACGATTATGTGAGTACGATTGGAAAGTTCGCCGCTCTGAGGGGTACAAAGTACTTAAGCCACGATGTACCTGAAAATCAGGAAGACAACGATCGCCTTTTAATCGCCGTTCTCCAAGCGTGGATCGTGAAGGAAGACTCAGAGAAGTGCAGAGCGTATTTTCCATGCTACAATCTTCCTTCGGTGGAACGATTTATGGAGAAGAACGGTTTTGAAGCGAAGGAACTGGAACACAGAGAAGAAGACGATGAAGATTTCAATTCAGATGAAGATTCAGAAGATGAATTCGCAGAAGGAGACTCCGAAAGAAGAGTTTTGTTATTCCACAAGGCAGGCAAAGAGCTGGAGGTTGCTGTTCCCATCTGCGACGCTAGTGTGACCCGTCCGGAACAATTTCCACCCAGTGGATTGAATTTTATTTTTAGCTTTGCTCAGCCAACAGAACAAAATGTCAGCGGGTGATCCATGTTTCTGGAATTGATAAACTAAATGATCGGCGCGATGTTGATTATTGGCGCCTAAGCCAAGTTTCTTCACTGGGTCAGGTCTGGTAGGATTGTGTTACTAATGTGTTTCCCAACGACAACTGTGACCAGTGGCACATCGATCGATATGCCGAGAACGCCGCATCCGAAAGGTCACTGTTGTATTTCCTTTGGACGGACGCTCTGTCCGCGACTATGCATCCACTTGACGCCTTATGGTCTTTCACTGTTTTTACTGTGCTTTCACCTAAAAGGGTGTCCTTTCGGCATACATTTCTCTACATGTATGTGACCTGTACACTTCGAGTTTATCCCCCTAAACAGCGTACATCTGTTTGCCGTTTCTCGTTTAATGTTCTCCTGATACTTTCAGTTCCGTCGAATGCAGAACGTTCTCTACAACTTTGTGGAGGCCGTTGTCACTAACCTCTCGGAATCGCACAGCTTCTTCGATGTGCCCGGACATTGGCAGTGGGCATACGCGAAGAGATGTGCGCGAAGCGAAGAAGCCTGGCTCCCATTCTCGCAATCGAAGGGAAGTTCGGACCTCTATTTTCTGGCTGACATGGGCGAAGGCTCTTTGTTGGACGACTTTAAGAACAATCGTCCGGCTCGACATCGTCTCAGTAAAATACTCTTTCTTATGAAGGCGGCAGGAGAGGCTGAAGAGTGGAAAAACCGTCTTGACGACGAAAACACCCTGCTGCTGACGAGATACCTCATGAAAACGAAATATCCTATCAGTGTTCTGCTGGGCGGCCGTTCATTCTACAAGGTGGACAAGTTGAGGCCCTTGCTGTTTTCCATTCCACGCATTGGTGAACTGGTTTGTGATCATGGAGACAGCTTCTTTCCGATCTGTAATGATTTGCTGAAGCACGCCGTCCATCGAGGCACTCTTACGCAGTATCAAGCAAATCGAGTCGGAAGAGTTTATGACGACGAATATGTGGGCACCGTTAAGAAGTTCATCGCTCTTAGGGGTGCGAAGCACCTCGCCCACGACCTACCTGAGTATGAGGAGGACAATGGCCGCCTATTGATCGGTGTCATGGAGGCGTGGATCGCGAAGGAAAAGAGTAAGAAGTACTGTTTGGAAGTGGAAAGCCGCTTTCGTCCTGTGGTGGATCGCTTCATGGAGGAAAACGGCTTCCAAAGGGTGGCTACGGATCGCATACGAAAAGACAAGAAAAGGGAGTGTGAGCTCAGAGAAGTGGAGTTCCACAAAGAAGGTAAAGTGCTGAAGTCTTACACAAGCGTTTTCAACGCCGATTGCTATCGACAGGAGGACATGCAGTGGAAACTTCGTTCTACCTTGCCAAGTCATGTCATTCGTGCCACTGTCCCTTAATGTTCGATAATCTCTTGAGTTTCGCCAGTAAAACATGTAAGACCGAAAAGCGCAGAAGACGCATCCACCGAACATTCTCCGAATAAGTATGTTGTCATGTATGCACACGAAAATCGCCGAGAGAATACCGAAAAGTAGAAAATCGATTACTTTACAGTAGGGTCCATCATTCTACAGTAACAACTCAAAACTGGCAAATCATTGAATTGATAGGACATCCAATACCTTGCCAAGTCATGTCATTCGTGCCACCGTCCTTTAATCAAACATGGAACGAGCAAAAGAATAAATAAAATGGCTTAAAGTTACAGAGCATGGTTCCACAGGAATTTCGCTAACAAGAAGTAACACTTTCAATGGGTCCGTCCAGAGAGGGAAGAGGTCCTATCGCTGCGATCGCTCCTAGCGCTGATGTTAAACACCTTCGACCTTCGTCTCCACCTCATAAGGATCATTCTAAGATCTCTGGAAGCGAACCTTTCACACATGTTGACATATTTTTGCAAGCTACCTGTTCACCATGAGATACATGATCGGGTTTATGGACTGCAGCGAGAACTGTGACAGGTAGAACCAGGCGACGAACCCAGTAGAGTCGATGGCGAACCACCCAGCGGACATTGTGGTGCCCAAGTAGTTCCACAGGCCGACGATGAAGATCGCGAAGGCCTGTAGCAGGATGCGGAGCTCCATCTGGGAAAGGAGCTTCTGGTTCGAGGTGAGCTTCCTGCGACGGAAGATAAGCACGGCGATGGTGAGGCAGTAGAGGACGCCGGTGACCACTTGTGCGTACTTCGTGAGGTAGTAGGTGACGTAGCGGATGTAAACCGCCGCCGGGTAGCCGCGGAGCACCGTGGAGAAGGAGGCGTCCAGGTAGTAGACGGACCAGGCGAGTGGGGAGCACTTGAGCGCGGTGTGTGCCAGGAGGAAGAGCCAGGTGAAGGCGATGAAGACATGGTAGACTCGGTCGCGCACTTTGACCACTTCTGAGAGCACTAGGAAGCGATTCAGCGCGAGCAGAGTCGTGTGGATGTAGTAGGTGTTGTAGCAGGCAGCCGCGAGGCTTCCGGGAATCTGAAGACGTGGACAATATTTTTGCGAGGTACAGTACCACAGGTAAGATTTCCATGTAAAATAAAATGAAAAATAAAAAAAAAAGTCCTGGAGGTATGGGGAATCGAACCCCAGCCCTCTCGCATGCTAAGCGAGCGCTCTACCCCTGAGCTATACCCCCACATAACCACCGTTTGTATAAGGCAGATATGTCCCTTACCATAGTCTTATTTTAGTTCTTTTAAAAACTCTCGAATGCAGGTACTCTGAAGTAGGGCTGGCCCGAACCGAGCGTCGGTCAATTTTTTGGATTCGGGTCGGGTAATTAGCCTATCAGAACCATAGTTTTTTTTACAATTTGCCTGAATTTTCTGAGTTTAATTAGCTTAACCTGATGCCGATCTATCTCAATGGGAAACAAGGAAAAAAAAACCATGAAAGAAGATAATTTGAGTTAATAGTGCGAAACTTGGAATATGTTGAGTATTTTTACATTTCTGTTTGTTCTGGCATGTGAGTGGAGGGCTGGCCAACAAGGAGAAAAATTTTTAGCGCTCCCATGTAACTTACACACTCGACGAGAGGCGCGAAGGTAGAACCAGCGAGGAGGAAGATTCCAGTACACAGGTTGGTGACACCATTGAGGCACTGGACAACGCCTAGGTTGGCCATGATGAAGAAGCACACATTGTTCTTGAAGGGTTTTCGCGTCAGGAACACCTGAAGATCTGATCATTTTATTCGATCTGATTCACTTACCACGATAATGACGATGCTGACAACAGTAGGGATAAGAGAACTCGCAATATTCAAACATCCGCGCAGGACCCTTTGCGGGTGCGGCTGGCCTTCGGGAAATTTATAGGTCATCTGAGGTGAAGGAGAAGGTGACAGGCGACAAGTGGCCACACCACAGAGGACTGAGGCGGCTCTATGTTCTACCCATAACCGTTGTTCTTTCGCATGCCGTGATATGGCACCAAAAAATTTGTCAACGTGATTGTATCATGTTCTTCAAGACGGAAGTAAGTGCTCGAGTGGGCTGCCGAGCTATTATCGGTAACGGCTTTTTCCGGGAACTTATTGCAGACGTTATTGGTCTCGCTGGGAATGAGGTGATCAAGAACGTTCTCAACGAGCTCTGTGCTTTGGTGTTTTCGTCCTTAAAAATAGCCTGCCCTTTCCAGCGGATGTGGAGCGCTATTAAAACTGATCATTATGTGAGATGTCCTTGGCCTACGCTGGAAAGTAACGCACACTCACCGATGTTCTCACGTTAGATGACGCTGGTGGGAGGAAAATTTTCCCCGTTGGACAGTACAGAGGCATCCAGGAGCACAAAGTGGAATGTGACTACAAGTGACAGTTGAGTACAAATGACTTGATGGCGATGACGCTTTCTCTACGCAGATCTGTCTTTGCGTCGAAGCTGATTGTGAGGAACTGCCTCTTAATATGGAAGTCGGAAGGGGCTTCTCAATGCGGAAGCTGGAGTAATTAAAAATCTGAAAGTTGGGTATTTTAGCTAGAGGGGGAGGGAAGAGAAGGTTTAAAAACTGGTATTGTACCATGGTCTTATTGATAGGTGCTAAGGTAATGCATAGAATAGCGTTTTCCTTTGCAACACGATTAGGATATGTCCGACGTAAAGAAATGAGATTTAATGAAGTAGGACTCACAGAGAGATCGAAAGCCCAAACTTTATCGGTCTTCTTATCGAGTGGGAGGCAGTTTGCAGAGAACCAAATCATAAATTTAAACGCATTAAATAGTTTATCGTTTATTTGTTCCATAAATTATTGTCATATATGGGCTGCAACATGTGCAAACGTCACAGGTTGCACACATTCCTCCACCCGCCTGATTTGCCTCTTGATTGCTTTTGAACAAACGGTCGAAGATAGTGGCAGCCGTTTTTTTCCTCCGGACTCAGGAGTTGTAGCATACAATACCGGGGGCAATGCCGATTTATCCGTGCTTACCTCGATCGGGAAAGCAAGGTTGAGTAGCCTCTGCTGCAGAGGGATCGGTTGAACTCTGCAACTTCCTGCTTCCATTGAACAGCAACATTAAACAAGGTTGCGCTAATCAAAATTAAGTTAAAAGTTAAATTGTTGCGGCCAACGCGATGGGAGTAGTCGCTGTGAACAAAAAACAAATGAATGACTCAGAATTTGGGTCAGTGGACAGCGGATCTAACATTAGTTTCTTCTCAAGTATGGGCCACTATTGACAAGTCATCGAATTTTGTTAATTTAAATGCAAATGCTTACTTGACTTTGGTGCAGTGGTGCCCTGCACCCGACAAACTCCTCTCTTCCCAGCCTGATTTATTTTTTCTTGCGTTTGACTTCGACTTTTCTTGCATGTAATTACAAAAATACTTCACAGCTCACCGACCACTTGAAAAAGGAAAGTCTGGAGGCGAGTTGTTGTCCACTTCTAAGTGGAACATGTCGTGTCTTGCACACATTCCTGGCATGTAGATGTTTATGGCAGAAAAAGCTCTGGACCTTGATCCTTATTGTGTTCCAAGTAGCTATCGACATGCAAGGCTGTTAGCCGCAACCTCACGTACTTGGTTAACAGGGGACTAGACTATTTCACTTCACAGTAACTGTTGGAAAGAAAGAACATAACAATGCAAGTTGATAAACAAGCCAAAGCTCCAGAAAGTAACGCTGGAGGGCCGGTCCTTGGAACCTTTGGAACTTTCACCCTCTTGTATGCACATATTGTCCCAGGACAAGTATCCCTATCCCTATGTGGTTAAGTGTCCCTCGCCTCCACATAGAAACCCCTTTCGTGAGCACTTTCGCGTCTGGAAATATTCCAATGTTTTTGTCGCCCCTCCGCCCGTTTATTCTCGTATTTCGGTTCACTTTTTACAATGTTCTCATGCGATGGGGGCATGCAATAGTCGCCGCCGTGAAACGTGAAGAACTTGTAAACGAAATGGAGAATCAGTAAGACCATATTAACTAAAAATGAAGATGTTATACGTGAAATAGGGAAACTCGATAGTAGGACACCGTGAAAGACAATTTTATCGGCATCTGATCCTGGACTATACAAAAGAGTATCAAGCAATTTTAATATTTAGTTAGAATGGAAACTACACTGCTCTTCCATCATCGCTTCCGCGGTACCAGTGCCACCGGTGTCACCTCGCCTTGTGACTTTCTACCCTTGTTGACCAACTTGACGACCATTCCACGCAGCTCCCTAGGCAAAAAAACATTAGGATAAAACATCGGTGGGATATTTGATTTGAATCTTATACCAAACCATCTCCCCCCCCTTCCCTTATTGGTTAAAAGGCTCACTGGTTCATCAGTAGATACAGAATCGGGTTAATCCACTGCAGCGAGAACTGCATGACGTAGAACCAGATAGTGAAGCCTGTGGTCCCGGGGTGGAACAACTTGGTGCTGTAGGTGGTGCCCACCCAGTTCCACACGCACGAGAGGAAGATCACGAAGGCTTGGATCAGGATCTTAATCTCGGTCAGCGAGATGGCAGCTTGGTTGGAAGTGAGTTGCTTCCGGCGGTGAATGATCATGGTTATGGTCAGGACATAGAGAAGTCCAGTCGTGGCCAGGGAAGACAAGGTCAAGTAGAATGTGGTCTCCTTGATGTAGTAAATCCACGGGTATACGAGTGACGAGCCCGGAGAGAAATGACCTCCGGAAAGGCTAAACCTCATCCAGGAGAGCGGTGTGCACTTGATGGAAGTGTGGATGGCGAAGAAGACCCAGATGGATCCGGACAAGAATATATATGTTCCTTGACCTATGGTAAGGAGCTGCGAGAGGTTGACGAATCTGTTGAAGGCGAGCAGTGTGGTGAACAGATAGTAAGAGTTCAAGCAGGCTGCGGCCATGCTTCCGGGGATCTAAAAAATCCTTTACCTTCTTAAAAACGGGGGAAAACATTGCATCCTAACAGAATAAAGAAATCCTGGAGGTATGGGGAATCGAACCCCAGCCCTCTCGCATGCTAAGCGAGCGCTCTACCCCTGAGCTATACCCCCACATAGATGCTTCTTTCCCAAGTGACTTACACACTCGACGAAAGGCGCGAAGGTCGAGTTGGCGAGGAGGAAGATTCCGGTGCACAGGTTGGTGACGCCATTGAGGCACTGGACGACGCCCAGGTTGGCCATGATGAAGAAGCACACATTGTTCTTGAAGGGTTTTCGCGTCAAGAACACCTGAAGACCTTCTTGATCTATTTGTGTTGATTCACTTACCACTACAATCCATCCGGTTACCAGGAGAGGAATCACAGAAAGGACGACGCTGGCACATCCCTTCAGAATACGGTAAGAGTTCGACTCACTATTAACCATGGCTATTGCACTGCTGAAATATGCGATTCTATTTGGGGGTTTAAGCAATCCTATCGCGTGCGGTAAGACAAAAAACAAACCACCTCGAATGTACTATTGCGTTGAAGCGACTATACGATATGACCATTCTCGCTAAATTAAATACAAATCTCTAAGGTCTTAAACGCTTCTCAATCTCAAAAAGGTCCCAGACACAAAGAGGAAGCGCGTGCCAGGTTCGTAGGAAACTCGTCGCGTCAAACACTTTAGTGTAATTGGCCATTTAACGGCGTCAATTATGAATATCCTCGAGCAGCAAATCAAAAACGAGAAAGGAGGAGTTTTGCGCAGCTGGACCGAGGATTTATGTAGCGTATAACTCAGGATAACTGTTCTACAATACTTATTGATCAAATTAGCGTTTTAATATGTTTATGCTTTTGAATTTGTATAAGTTCTGTAGTTATAACACAAACATATGGAAAACGTGAAGATTAAGCTGATAATTGAGGGTTCTGAAACAACTGGCCACGTTTATATGAAAACTTCGAGATGTCGTGGAACGTCATCTAATGCCGCCTTCTTCATAGCTACAAAGAAGCTAATTACCAGAAAGGGTATCCTACAACTGTTCCGCATCTTATTTCTCTTAGGTAAAGGTGGAACTAACGCTTGTTTTTGTTTATAGCTTGGAATAATACTGGAGTTGTAGAAGTAAAATAAAGCTAGGAGCTAACGCTTAGCCAAATATTGAAGTTTGCGTCATGGGCCCCTTGTCCCAAGAAAGGAAAGTGCGATCACACGACAGTAGAGCTACGTTCCGCAAACACTTGTAGCTACATGTTGGGAATGTCATCGTTGAAAGTTAGAATTGTGGGTTGCATCACGTAGCGTTGAGTGTCTTTGTAGTCTTTAGGAAACGAGCCAGCAAAAACGTATTCTGTATTGCAAGATGGCTTCTGGCTTCTGGCCGTTTGACGGTTTGTATAGATTAAACAGGGTTTTTTAAAACAGGCTACCTTTTGTTACCTTATAGGTCGAACACAAAACCTGCTTATATGAGCATAGGGACAATAGATGGAGGATTCTCACACGTGCATGAGAGACGCGGGATTGTAGTGTCATATGGCACGCGTAATTTAATGCTTTAAAGACACATAACCAAATGGAAACTACCTAACCAGAAACATAAAGGAATCTGAACTAGCACTGCCAATGTAATCGAAAATTATGGCTCGCACTTAAACACAAAAATAGGTGCAAATTACGAGGAATTGGACAGCGGAAGTCAGCAATTATAGAGGGAGATGTGACTCACTAAAATGATCCCAGCGGAAGGTTGCATGTCACTTGTTGCATGAATTAAACGACAAAAACAATCACGACAAGAGTGTTGCAGCGTGGGATTTCATGTCAACGAGGAGCCAGGATTCTTGACTTGTTCGTTGCGCAATTAGAGTCCACCTACATGACATTATCTTTCCAGCATGTGTAGCATGTGAGCTTTCGTAATTCAGGGGCTTTGAGTTACGTTGATCTAAAAGTGTATCGTCCATGTATCAGTGTATCGAACCTATCGTCCCCAACAGAGCTGTGTCCCGATCCCGATTTCGGAACGGGACGCCGGATCGAGAATCCCGAGGTTTCGGGTCGGGACACAGCTCTGGTCCCTAACCACATAAAACTCCTCTCAGGTTGTTTTCTATACAAGAAATCTTCATCCATGAAGTGTTACTGGCCATAGCCACCCGCAAAGCGACCTAAATGCTTTAACTGCTCTGCTGAGAAGAAGCGTATGTGGTTTATGAGTTCAACAACTGCTAACGCATTTGCTATTTACTTATTTATTCACATAACTACATTGAATTAAGAAGCACTTTAACTATACCCTGCAAAAACAGCATAATAAAACAAAGTGCAATGTAAAGAAAAGTCAATCCTATCGGAATAGCGACCGCAAGGACACAGAGATAAAGGATAATCAGTGGCACGGATAAAATAGCGTTGACGAGATACCAACACGGATCTACAATCGGTTCCTCCCACAGCGTCCTAATGTCCATAGTGTAATTAATGTCAGCAGCACGCCAGAGCGGACCATTATCAACAACACGCGGGGGCGGATTGTCCTTCTTGTCCATGTACTCCCGAAATTCGCCAAAGTTGATCACAAGCGCATTGTCGTAGGTGTGCGTAGCGAAGGGAACTCCGGTGCTTCCAAGAGAAAGATAGCCGTCATGTGCAGGATAAGATCGTACGTAGTACTTCTTCAGGAAGGGATCAGCTTGGCGAAGCTTACTAGTGTACTTATCCTTCAGGAGAAGTATCCTGTGGAATAATTCCAGGTACATAGAGAATGCCCAACCGCTCGAACGGGTTCCTGAGCAGATCTTCAAGAAGGAACCGTCGGTCTTGAGCAGAGTCTTTTCTTTTGACACAGTTGTGGTGGTCGACGGTGGCCACAGGGAGGCACGGGATAAGGTCGAGCAGGCGCCTCAGAAGCTCACACTGCTTTGGGGGATTCTCTCCATTTGATTGGACGTCCAGAGTCAGGTCCATCCTCCTGCCATGACGGGCCAGGGCGAAGACTTTCTGGATAAAGCGCAAGTCCTGTTCGGCTGACTGCTGTCCAGCTTTACTCCTCAGCGTAAAGTCGTTCTGGATGGAGAGATGCACATCGCGGACAAGGTGAACATCCTTCGCGAACTGATCGTTCCAGGGACGCGACTTTTTCGAGGACAAGCGCTTAACAGAAATATTGTGGTCCACACTGGGGATGGAGGAATTCACGTGCAGCTCGATGGACAGGTCGAATTCCAGATGTAAATATTCTTCTGCGATTGGCTTCCACGACGAATTAGTGGCACTGAGGAACTTCTTCGAGTTCCCATTGACTAAACGAACGATCTGAGCGACGAGCTCAACGGGAAGTCTGTTCATCGGTAGAAGGAGCGAATGATTGTGGGCGCGCGCAACATTGTTGCTCTCTGTCCGAGGTGTGAAATATCGAAGTTGCAGAGGTTGCGAAATTTCCTATTGCATTGCTGCTTTGGAAACGGCCACCATTCTCGCCGTTAAGGTATTGTCCTCAACCACACGAAGTCATCTCAAGTGCTTCTCTACACAACAAAGACTTCATCAACAAAGTGTAGCCATCCACAGGTACCCACAGAGCGACCTAAATGTTTGAAATGGTCTGATGAGCAGAAGCGTATGTGGTGCATGAGTTCGGCAATTGCGAAAACATTTGTTATTTATTTGTTCGCATAACTACATTGAATTAAGAAGCACTTCCACAACTAACGTGGCTATGCCATACAATACTACACCAATTAGAGTCAGTATAACAAATAGTACATATAATAAAAACGCAATAAAGACCGCAGAGACACAAAGATAAAACAAAATCAGTAGCGCAGAGTGAACAACGTTGACGAGAAACAAACATGGATCTACAATCGGTTCCTTCCACAGGTCCCTAATGTCCCAAGTAAAATTAGTTCTAGCAACATCAGCAGTTGGCGGGGGTGGATTGTCCTTCTTGTGCATGTATTTCCGGAATTCGCCGAAGTCGATCAGAAGCGCATTGCAGTCAGTGTGCGTAGCGAATGGAACTCCAGTTTTTCCTGAGCTACGATCGGCCTGTGGAGGATAGGATCGTACGTAGTACTTCTCCAGGTAGGGGCCAGCTTGGCGGAGCCTCCTAGTGTACGTATCTTTCAGGAGAAGTTTTGTATCTTGTGGGATAATTCCAGGCACATAGAGAATACCCAACCGCTCAAAGGGGTTCCTGAGCAGATCTTCAAGGAGAAACCGTCGGTTTACAGCAGCGCCTTTTCCTTTGACACAGTTGTGGTGGTCGACGGTGGCCACAGGGAGGCACGGGATAAGGTCGAGCAGGCGCCTCAGAACCTCACACTGCTTTGTGGGATTCTCTCCGTTCGACTGAACGTTCAGAGTCAGGTGCATCCTCCTACCATGACGGGCCAGGGCAAAGATCTTCTGGATGAATCTGAAGTCCTCTTCGGTTGACCGTTTTCCAGCTCTACTCCTCAGCGTGAAGTCGTTCTGGATGGAGAGATGAACGTCGCGGACGAGATGGACATCCTTTGCGAACTGCTCGTTCCAGGGACGCGACGTTTGCGAAGACAAGCGCTTAACAGAGATATTGTGGTCCACACTGGGGATGGAGGAATTCACGTGCAGCTCGATGAACAGTTCAAATTCCCTATCAAAATGTTCCTCAGCGATCGGCCTCCAGGAAAAAGTGGTGGAACAGAGATGCTTCTTCGAGTCCCGATTGACTAAACGAACGATCTCAGTGATGAGCTCAACGGGAAGTCCGTTCATCGGTAGAAGAAGCGAATGATTGTGGGCGCGCGCAACATTACTGCTCTCTGTCCGAGGTGTGAATATCTTGCAGAGCGACCTAAATGTGTGAAATGCTCTGTCAAAGAGAAGCGTATGTGGTACATGTGTTTGACATTTATTCAACATTACTACATTGAATTAAGCAGCAATTCAACAACCCAGAGAACGAGACTCTGACATCCCATCGCTATATGATAGATGACGAAACCAATAACAAGCAATGCAAGACCGACTGGAAGCACCACGCACGCAACAACGGCTGCAAAGAGGACCGCAAGATACAATAACATGGTTATAAATACCAGGAATTTGCAGATCACGGCACACGGACCGTTTTCAGGAGCGTTAAGCACGTCCATAGCGGCTACCCAATGATTAAATTCACCAGTCTCCGGATCAACATATGAGGGGCGATGGGGGACGGGGGCGATGTCCTTCGTTTCCATGTATTTACGGAATTCGGAAAAGTCGATCAATAGCGTGTCCATATCCGCGTACGTAGCAAAGGGCACCCCGGTGTCACCAGGTTGAAGATGCCGATCGGGATGTTTAGGATAGAATCCTACGCGATACTGCTCCAGGTGAGGATCAGCTTCTTTGAGCGTTCCAATGCACTCATCTTGAAGGAGACGCTTCAGGTTAAGTGGGATTATTCCAGGTACATAAGGAATCCCCAACCGGTCGAAGGGGTTCCTGAGCAGATCCTCAACGAGGAACCGTCGGTTTACAGCAGCGCCTTTTCTTCTGACACAGTTGTGGTGGTCGACGCTGGCCACCGGGAGGCACGGGACAAGATCAAGCAGGCGCCTGAGAACCTCGCACTGCTGTGGGGGATCCTCTCCGTTCGACTGGACGTCCAGAGTGAGGTGCATCCTCCTGCCGTGACGGGCCAGGGTGAAGACCTTCTGGATAAAGCGGAAGTCCTCTTCAGCTGACCGTTCTCCAGCTCTACTCCTCAGCGTAAAGTCGTTCTGGATGGAGAGGTGAACGTCGCGGACGAGATGAACATCGTTCGCGAACCCGTCGTTCCAAGGACGCCTGCTTTCCGAAAGCACGTTCTTGATAAATACGGCGTGATCCACACTGGGGATCGACGAGTTCACATGTAGCTCTATGGACAGATCAAATTCGCCATGATGGGACTCCTCAGCGATCGGTCTCCAAGAAGAATCAGTGGCACTGAGGAACTTCTTGGAGTCCCGATTGACTAGGCGAACGATCTCGGCGACGAGCTCACCGGGAAGCGTATCCATTGTTGAGATTGTGAGCGCCTGAAAAGATCCATTGACGGTGCGCGTGTTAGCATGTGTCCGAAGTGTGAAATTTCTGTAGTTCATCGCTTTTTCAGAGACCCAGACGCGAGGAGCTGGAATGTGGCATCGTCGACGGCGATGCTAGCTTTTTGATGCTAGCAGAAGCAGCTGCTTCAGATTTTGCCGAAGTGATCTAATATGGTTGGAACTACTCCTTATAATAAACACTCCTTCTGCTGCCAGTCATCGGACTAATGGAGTTTTTCCATTCCACCGATCCAGCGGAGCAGCTCGATCGATCGCCCTTCGGAAAGTATCTGGCTCTCAGCTGTTTGCGTTGGCGATCCTCACCCCGTTTTATCGATTTCCCACACCTCCCCCTCCGACTGGATCCTCCGATGTGATCACAGCTTGTTGAATTGGACGAGAACCGTCCAATCTCTTTCCTCTTCCAATGGATTCCCTCCCTTACTCCTTCTGCTACGAGGTCCTCAGCCACCTCTTCATACATGAAGTCGACTACGTCGCCTCCCACTCCAACCACATCTGGCATGCGGCGGCGAATAAGCTCCCTCGCGCCACCATCAAGCTCTACTTCCTCACGACTGAATCCTCCCTCCAGTACTTCTTCACCAAGGCATGGGACTGTCCCGAGATCGTGAATAATGAAGCTAACTATTCGGTCGAGGCGCTCTTGGCTCTCGGCGTCACAAGCATCAGGATAACCGAGGTGGACATTGGCGACTCTGAAACGGTGAGGACTTTCGCGAAGGACGGCGCGTGGAAGGCGGACTTCAGTAGGCAGTCCCTATTGGTCAAGTACATCCTGAAGAACCTGCAGCGGAAGAACACCTGGCTTGGGCTGAGCTTCTCAGGGGAAACCAACGAGTTCCGCCGACCACTTCTGGACTTCTTCTCGCAGATCTTCTTCGACCGAATCCAGATCAGCTACAATGGCGCGGCGACAGAGCACTTCTTGAGGGCGCAGCTCAAGAACAACCGTATCAGAAACCTGGCTTTGTTAGGCGCTTGGCGAGACACGGTCAAGCAGGACATTGAGGACTACATCAGAGGCCACGATCTGCAGAGCTTCAACCTGGCAAGAACCGCCCGTTTCGCCTTGGATTTCTCCGTCTTCCGGCGCTTTGCCAATGGTCAGAAGTACGTGGTATTTAACATTGGGGCGCCTTTCAACGTATCCGAAGACGAGATCGACAGATCCGAGTTTCAGTCGCTCACCCACATGGACTTCGTTGCCCTCGGTGAAGGAGTGTTTAGTATAAGTGCTTGTTTTGACACAATTGTGAGCGAAGAGCCGAGTAAAAGTGTGCCGGATGTGGAAGATCATGAGATTGATTTAATGAAGTATCTGCAATAAAAATTGCTATTCTCTGTCCTAGCATCAGTACATTTCATAGGCGCTGTTCCGAAGAAGTCAACGGAGAGTTTCGAATGTGGATGGTCCAAGTTTAAGTGATTAATTCCTGACAAGCCTAACTTTTAAAGCTCTTCAACTCCACAAATGTCTCCAATAATATGCACAAAACAGTGCACTTTTTAGGCAATGAACAGCATCATGTATCATTGAATATCTACCCAGTTCCTCCCAGGTTTTACATTCCATGAAACCTTATCGGAAGTGTCCCTTTCTAGCAGTTTTTTGGTTAAAAACAGCGCAAGACACAGGCTTATTGAAAAGAAATGCATTTGTGCATTCTAAGAATCTTCCTACGGCTGATCTGAATCTTATAGGCGGTAAACATCTCAAAGCTCGACCCTTGGCCGTATGTGACCATTGTTACCGTATTATACGACTGAATCTTTGAATACATTGCATCCTTATTTAGCACAACTAACAATTTCAACGATTTTCTATTTTCAATCCTATGATCAGCGTCATGTTTCATTCTACGACTCAACTTGTATAATTGTACTGCGAAACGCATAAATTACTTCTTCTCCGAAGCTGTTCATTAGCTTGTTGCAAATTAAATCACTTCCAGGTTCCATCATCAACCACTACCTACCTCAGCATGACATTTGATACCTAACATCATTCACAGGAAGGACAGAGCAAGTGCAAAGAGAAGTAAACAATGCCAAGTACCCAGTCCCGGAACATATCTCAAGTACCAGAGGGCTAATAACTCAAGTGGTTAAATTGGAAAAATACTTCAAAAAGTTTGAACGCGACAACGTTTCCTCAAGAGGTCCCCGCGCCCTGTTCCTTCCGCTTGAGACCAAAAGTGGATTTTCGCATTAGTACATAAGGCCGATTTGGGCGCACATTGCGTGACATCACCGAGGACAGTCGTTGGCGTAGGCGCGCGTCTGCATAGGAGGAAACCACGCGAGAAACTCATTTTTATAGCCTCAGCAGTGGAGAAACGCGTTTTTGCTTCAGTAGGTAGCACTTTTTCCTGGAGCCACAAAGCTTGACCAGGAATCACTTTAAAGAGCAAGGTCGTTCTGGCAGGAGGCCAAACTGGAATGTTGAGCAGCAACCGGTGCATAGCAGAAATTGTACTTTTAAGCCTTTTAAGCCTTATAAAGCTCACTTTCTGCTCGACACGGTTTAACAGTAGCAGAGGGTGCAACGCGATGCAAATACCATATTAGAACGGGCGTGCCCGCAGACTTCGCGGTACTGCAGGCGCGTTTCTATTTTTCACGTAGAGCAGCGGTACAGTAGCGCATGGATGGCGCAGTTGTGGGTTACTTTTGGAAATTATAACTGTCTTCATCGTTGAAACTCTGGAAAAGCTCGATCTGAATGGGGTAGCACGCGAGCTCGCGTACCGCTGCAAATGGACCACACACGCTGTTTTTGGAAAGCTCGCACGTTCGCTGTAAATCAGCGCCGTGCGGTTGTCAGCAGTCTTTCGCACTGTTCTCGGGCTAGAAATGCTAATTCTTGGCGCAATCGATAGATCTCGTTTTGGATATGGAATACTTTACTATGGAATACTTTACTGTGCCCTGAGGCAGAGTTTTGCGTTATCTTCTTCTGAAAGGTTAGATATTGCAAACATGCTGAAATACTTCTGTGTTTTATGGAGGTGCTTCTATACAATCTCTATCTTTTATCTGCCTAAGCGGAGTTACACACCATTAAATGTCTTATCGTGATTTCTGCCTGCATAACAGATGCTTGTTAGTTGATGCGATTTTTCCGATACGAAAGAACCCTTCCAGGAACTTGCCCCGAATGCCTTTTACGTTAAAAAGTACTTTATGATGTCCTGCTTACTACTGTTTATCTTGAAATTATTGTTATTCTTCAAAGAACTTTAGGATCCAAAACACAGCATTTCTTGACTACTGTAAGCTTAATTGCACACGGATTAGGTCTCGACCAACTAATAAGTAATTCTCCTGACATTTCGCCATGCCTTGTTTTCGCCTCTACGATATTTCGGTTCCGACATTTGAATCCTTGACCTATAAGACCAGTCTAGTGGAGAATTCTCTCTCGCCACCTAATTTATAACGTCCGAAGCCCCCGATTCTTGTGGCCCTGATTATATTATTGATTGTGGAAATGATGTTTACCTTGTCGTTGTTAAGTGTTGTGGTTTCCTAATATCAAAACAGTGCTTAGTTTTCATTTTGTCACTTCTGAATAGTTGATTAAGGTAATGCGAAAGATTCTTGCTTTAAGTATCTGTTTTTTTGGCTTCTTAAGGTGTTTCTAACGTTTGCAGATCCGTTGCCTATAGGAATATTTATGCTTGGAATGCTTGGAATTGAAATTCGCGTCCAAATTTCACCAAGATGAAAAAGGGAGCCCAGCTTTCCCCCTCTAGAAATAAGAAATTCCCCTCTACAGTATTCTTTTTTTCGCTTCACATCCTGTAGTGTTTTAAAGATCCTGTTTTTCGCTGTACTTGACAGCTACGCCATATCATTGACTCCTTCAATTGTCTGAAGCCTGTCAAAGCAGTAAATGCCACGTTTCCCCAAAAGTGAACTTTCTTTCCAAGTCAAGCAGGAAAACGTCGTTCAAGTGACGTCAAAAAAACGCTCCTTTCATAGCAGGCTAGATCCACTCCTACGTGATGTTTTTCCACAAGTGGACGCGAACTAATCGGCATTGCTCCGCTTAATTTTGGATCCTTATCCTGAGCACTTGGTCATTCTCTCAGGCTGGACGTCGCAGGCTCATTTCGCGCAGATTGATCGTTTTTTGGTGCTTGCCGTGCTGACGAAACCTCTTTGCTTGTTATTCTCGAAGGGCCAAAGTTAATTTGGCGGAAATGGCGTCGCTAGCGCGGACACGCGGTCACTTTAGGAGACCAAGTTGTAAAGGAGCTTTTGTGTGCTGTTCTAGAGGTACAGTGAAGCGCTGGAGTGTAGACAACTCCAGAGACAAAGGCTGGCGGAAGTCCATTCGGTTTGTCCTTTCACGCTGGATAAGACCAACCGCGGTCAAACATCAATGGTTTCAGCAGGAAACGACCTTGCTCTTTACTGCAGATCTTGTTTTTGCACGCACCAAAGATCAGATGCAGGCTTTTGGTTGGTACGGTAGCGAGGGGGCGCACTTTCTTTCCTCTGGGATCTATATGCGTTATTTATGGGCTTAATACGTTGCCTAGAAGAACTGTGATTATGTTATAGGTAATGCTACATATTTCTTTAGTGAAAAATGGCCGTTTATTTAGGACTGCATTACAAGGGTAAACAATTTTAAAGCAGCCAGTGAACCGAGTCGTGCTTGCCTGGTTATGATCAAATAATAATTCAGCTTTCGCGTACTCTTTTGCCGGTAGGATCCAAAGAATGGTTGTCATTGTTATTGGGGCGTGAAATGACTCATCTCTGATTGATAGTATGGTGCTTGCTGTCAATATGGCTAATTTTTGAGGAGCTAAAGAGACGAGTATTTGGCAATGGTGTTGTGATAAGGTTTGCACGCACTTGAGAGGTTTGGGAGATCGAAGGGTTTCCTCATAAAAGTCCTCACACCTAACGATGATTATTCAGTTTACGATATATGTTTTTTTACGATGTATTATATATGTTTCATTCCTTAATTTTTTGAGCTTCTTAAAGTTTGTTAAGTTTTTCCTTAAGTCTTTAAAAGCCTTTAAAAATCGTCATTTGCAAACACTTTTCAAAAGACTCTGCTTACAACTCGTTTTCCTACACGAGCTTCTGTACAATACTCACACAATACGATAACTTTCAGTGCTTTCCTTCAAATTTTAGCTCCTTTATAAGCAGCAATACTCACAATGAGATAACTTTCACTGCTTGCTACCAAAGGTCCATCTTCCACATTCTCCTTTATCGGTGGATCAGTACTATTTTAGTAAACAATTCTCCGACATTTCACATTTCTGCGAAATTGCATCTGCGCCGTCTTCCAGGAATATGACACCATCGGACATTGGTCAAGTACACCGCGATTTGTCATCGTGCGTAACTCCTTCATACATGTTTGAGTTCGTGTGTAGGGAAAGTCAAAACACGTTCAATATTTATGAAACATGATGTTCAATTGTGACAACTTCTAATTTTCCATAGTGAAGGACACAAAGGCCGGCTGACGCATAAAGATCAGCAAGTCCTACAAGATCTACGCCTTGCTAAAATTTGTGCGCCTTGCTCGCTCTTCCCCTTAGAACACCTTCTTAAAACCGCTCCCACACCGCACGCTATCAGGGGGCCCAAATCTGCGTGGTTGCCGGATTTAAAGCCGCCAAAACAACTCGAAGAATGTTGAAACTTTAATGCCTCGTCGGCGCACTGACGGTAGCTGGTTTCGCCAGTATCACACAAAGAGCAAAAAGCGCAAGTTTGAAAATATTTACTTGGTAGCTGAATGGTTTAGCTGGACGAGGACATCTTGCTGAGGGCGGCTATTGTTTCTTTTTTAGGTTCCCATACACAAGAAAGCCGGAAGCGGCAGGCTGAACCGAAAACACATGAAGTAGCAGGTGTTGGGCTTAATAGAGGTAGGCCTGACATGACTGCTCTTTGGTTGGTTGCATGGAGTTAGTGTAGTTCCAAGTAGAGATAAGGACAGTTGCGCTAGTCCTTGCTATCATAAGAAAGCGCGCCTCGCGTACTACAACATGCGTACGGCGGAGATTGGCGCGAGTCGAACCTGTCGCCGAAAAAAGCGAAAAACAGATTTACGCTACGCCGTCGGCGTAAAACTATGGCCCGGCCTTTAGACGATTATCATTGGTTTCATTATCCTTTAGTACCATCTTCACTTTAATGAAGTTCCCACTTCAAGCAGATACTAGTTACAGCTACTGATATAAAAAGTTTCATATTCCCACGCGGTAATTTCTTAAATTATATCCAAAAAGCGGCAGACAAAAAAACACACCCTCGAAAAAGCGTCAGAATGATCAAAAGATCCTGGCCAGCTGTTTTCTAAGGAGAACAATCAGTTCCTGTTTGTGACAGGAACGGCTTTTTCCCTCTTTCTGATTTATAATGCGCGCCTCGAGGCGTCATGACGTTTCCTTCCTATTTTAAGCCATGCGTCAACAACATTTTTTGGCACCGTAATTTTAAAGTCTGAACAGCGGGTAGGTCGGTGTTCTATTTACGGTAGCGAATTAGCTAATTGTAACCAGAGATCTGCTTATTAGGATGTAATAGGGAGTTCCTTGCGGTAGGCAATCGTCTTTGGATTACATAAAAGAATGGATGTCTAATAGAACCGACCATATCTAATAGAACCGACCGGCTTTCTTGCTCAAAATAGAGCAGAACCCATGGACGAACTAAAAGGCGACAGATAAGCCCTCGAAGATTCGATGAGTATGCAACATTGTGCCCTGTAAGGCGTTACGTCCATGGGTTTCGTTCTGTTTCTGATTGTAAGTACAGTAGCCCGGTAGGAAGTAGGAACTTCATTAAAGTAGGAACTTCATTAAAGTGAAGATGGTACTAAAGGATAATGAAACCAATGATAATCGTCTAATTCCTTGATCTAAAACACTCAGAATGTTGGTTATATCGCGCATGAAAGGGTCTGTTCCCTTGATTGTTTGAGATAGAGTCCAGATGAAGAGTTACAATGCAGTCTTATAAACTGTCCATAAGCTGATTTGTTGTATCTGTTGGTCATCGCTCTTTGTTAACTTTAAATGTGTTATAAATGCTTTTCCAAAGCCGTAATCCTGCTTCAGTAGCTTGCCAAATCTGCTACATCAACATGTTCTTTCCATTTGCAATATTGCACGCTGTATCCGTTAGTTTGAAATATCAATTAGGCTGTCCATTAAGGTCTAAACATGTTTATATTTAAAACTTCAATGGAGATAAACTCTTCACGCCGGTCTAAAGGTCGATGTTCTCAGATGTTGGGCGATACGCAAGCCAAGCACATGATGAAGTCACGTCGCTGAGCTATGCTAAATATAAGTTCCCTGTGACACACAATGCACTACTCAAATTTAATAAGCTCTTTGTCCCCTCCACTGAATTCGGTTTGTTGTCCCTTTGACTCGATGTTCTTTAGCGAAACATGGTGTTATCTCAGAAATTGCAAAACCTATGGCTCTTGGGTCCCAATCAAGATTTAAAATTGTAATTCCCGTCTTCTGTCAATCTTAAAAGGCAATCGTAGTTTCGCTTATCGGCCGTTTTTAGTTTGCTCTCCATCCCCTGGGCTTTGGTTTTATCATCCAAAGAGGAATGGAGCAGCTGATGTCAAACAAACCAAAAACGGCAATTTCTGTTGCTCTTAGCTTAGGTTTCTTATTCTTCAGTGTTTCTCGGAATCGACCTAACACCCAAGTAAAGACAGCTGATCGGGAATTCAAGGTTCAAACTTTGCAAATCCGCAGCTTTGTGCGATATATATTTAATGCAGTCCGATGACTCATTAGCGACTTTAGCTTTCCTGTTCCAGTGGATATGAACCATTGTGCTCCAAAGAAGCCATCTCCCGGTAGCTTTCCTGTTCCAAAGAAGCTATCCGCCGGTAGCTTCGGATAATCTGGAAAACAAAGATCGGAGCCAAGTGAATAGAATGAGCTGGGCTACGATGAGCTGGGCTCAGCTCGTCCGCAGATTAGGTCCTTTTCTTTGAAGTATCACCTTTGAGCCTTTGCCACAAATGTGACCTTACAGTCTTGTACACTTGAGGGACGGATGGTCAGTGTTGAGCAGTGCTGCCGATCGAGTCACAAGTCGTGTCATGACTTGAGTTACAACTCGAGTAAAGTTGACTCGATACTCGACTCGATAGGCTTTTTGGAAAACAAGTCGTGACTCGACTCGAAAACTCGTTTTTTTACTCGAGTAACTTGCTTTGCTCGGGTATTTTACTAGAGTAATGGGAAAAAATTCAACTCGATACTCGACTCGATAGAATTTTGGAAAAACGAGTCAACTCGATACTCAACTCGATGGGATTTTTTAGTCGAGTCGGCATCACTGGTGTTCAGAATCACTGGATTGCAGATGCATATCAATTTATGCAATTTATCTTGCATCAGTCGACGCTATCCGCGTAACTGTGGTTATGAGCTGTTTTTTTAACCTGCTTGGCTCGAGTTACAATCGGTTTATCCGCAGTAGCTAAGACTGAGACGTTTGCCGTATTCCTTGCACTCTTACTGCGTGTTTCCCAGACCACAAGAAGGAACACAATAAACGCCTAGGAAGGGAAACGCTATTATGTAGTGTCAGGTAATCACCACAACAACATCGTGACGTAAACCAATCTTGTGAAGCCACTGTTTGTTGAAATGTTCGGCATTTCCAAGTTCTCCTAGGCTCCGTCTCTCCCCCTCAAAAGCGTTCTTCCGATCGCACTACTTGTCGCGACTTTTATCGCAACTCCTGGGCCTCATATCCGTCGTTTCTGCTTCCTTACGCTTAAATTTTCACGCCTCACATGCACGACGTGCGCCGATCCGTGAAACTCGAAGGTAATCGCTTCCCGATTTAGTGGCGCCCTCTCTGAGAAGACGTCTTGGCACCGCCTCGGTTCCCCCGGGGGCGTGGCTTCGTCTTCTCCGGAGGCAAAGGTGAGTGGCGCAAGCTTATTCCACTCCTGATCAGTCGGCAAACCGTCCTGATGGCTTCCAGCAGCGCCTCCGCCCCGCTAACCCCTTCCAGCCTCCACCTTCTGCTCCTCGTCTTATTCGTCATACTCGAGGCTATGGTCGTTTCCGCGTCCGCCTCCTCCGAGTCTTCCCAGCTGATGGAGCGACTTCGGGCCAGCCGGCGTGAGCCCCTTATGGTTCGTGTTTTGGCTTGTATGCCCTACGAAGTGGCTTTGTTAATCTGTGGGTGCAAGGCCTAACATGGATAACCAAACAATCTAAGCAATCCCTACGACATAGTGGTTGTAAAGACGTTTAACATGGAATAATGCTTTAAAAGAGCCGCTGTGGTGCTGGATTGAGATAAGAGCTACCCAAGATAGGATAACAGACAACTGTTGTTACCAAAACACAAAAGAGCTCTTCCTATCTTAGCCCTTCCCCGTTCTTATCCACTAGAATCGCTTCTAAGCGGCGAAACCCTAACAGAAAACAATGATTTCTGACCCAAAAAATCGCTTGGTAAAACAGGTTAGAACCAAAGCATCACCTCCCTCTCATGTCCACTTTACCAAATTCTTAAGATTCATCTGTGTGGATCTTCTCCGGGTGGTCGTTGGTGTCGCATTCCCAAATTAAGCTCATCAAGGGAGCATCGAGCTGAGAAAACGAAGAAATGTTTGCAAAACGTATCTTTTGTTTGATTGTTTAGGTTTGCAGGGCGCGTCACGCCTTGGTCTCTCGGGACTAGATGGGTGCTTTCGCTCAGAGCCGTGGGTTTAAATTAAGAAGGGATACGGTAAGGGGGCGGAAGAAAACGTGTTTTGCCATACAATCTGAAGGAAATGTGAGGGTTTCGTTGGTATTCCGTTGGGTTGGCTTTCTATTTATGCCATTTGGATACGCATCTATTATTGTCGTAAAGGAGACAGCGAAATTTCGGGAATTCTCCAGAAGAAAAACAACTTTCCGATGTCGGCGTAGGACATCTTTGCCGCCCTAGTAACATCAGAAAAATAGCCGCCTGAATACCTGTGATTTATGTTTTATTGATGTGCAAATGGAGAATTCGCCCATTTTCCTCCTCATCTCTTAGGAATAACATGGCGTCAGAAGGGAACGCTTAAGGCCGGGCCACAGACACAGCACACACGCCATGCAAAAACACATGCGTGTTGTGACTACGGCCCGTCCTTCAGAGACGAAACCAGGAAGGACATAGGCATGAGACTTTCACATGCCAGAAACAGCGCATATGTAGCAGATAACCCTATTCCTCGTAACTTTAATAGATCCACCTTCCATCGAGTGTACTGCATCCCCTTAATTCAAATCTCTTTCAGTCCTTCTTGAATGACAACGACGAGCTGCTCGCGCCCTCAAAACGCAACGAGCCCTGGATGTCGATCCTGGCATCGAACCTCCTCAAGGACGGCCATCTTCAGCCGGGAAGCATGAACTATCGCGGACTGCGAGGCTAACTGTCGTTTCGGGACCCTTTGGATGTGTACACCAATGTAGATGACCGTTTCCTGTATTTAGATCTGATAAATACTTTTTAATACAGTATATTTCTTCCCTTTTTGACTGACTGTTGAGTTTCTAAAGAGCCTTTTAGGTGGAATCAGCTACTTGATAATCTTTGAGTATTTCTACTGCTTTTGTTAAAAACATTGTTGCGCACTAATAGAAAGTTGCACATAAGATGTTTCCCTTTTGCTTCCTCATAGAAGGCTCCTTAAAACAGATTCAAACCCTTAACATGTGGAAAAGTGTGAGCTGTGCCTTACCAAGTGGAGTGTGATTTGTCTCTCTGATTTCGGATGAAAAACACCCAAAATAGCCAGAAATTCCAACTCCACTCCACTGCCAACCCAGCTCAGAGTGGCGGAACAGACCCTTAGCCGGTGACGTTTCCTTGTGCATATGAGACGCGGCGAAGGGTGCCAAGTGGAGTGGCGCTGACTCACTGCGGAAAGCAACATGGAAAACACGAGACACGTAATCCACCATAACGGAAGATGATCGCCGTATTCTCTGAGGACATGGAAGCGCATGTGTATAAAGAATAGGCGTCCTCAGACGCGTAGTAGAGAGAGATAGATCGTTCGAATAACGAAGCATTGTTTTACAGACTCTTAAACACAACAAAACTGCGTCTAGACAGTCGAATCCACCAAGAAGGTGCATAGAAAGGAAAATAGGTTAGAACTGAGAGTGCAGCACAGTAAACAACTCAAATTGGAAGTCATACAAATCGTCTCAATTGGCTTAAAAAAGGTTCGATCATCATTGTTGACTTTCTGATTTGTGTAGAATTCATGGCTTCCAGCCAGTGCAGCCGACGAATCTCATTGGTGCTTTGCCATCCGACTCGCCGACTCGTCCTATCTGACTAGTTTCCAGCACAATCACGCCACAATATACGGTAACCACACTTATGCTGGCATCTTGAACTCTCTTCGATCTTTGGAGAAGAAACGACTTCAGCTCGTACATCTCCTTAACATAGAACCTCGTGAAAATGACAGGGCAAAAGTCACTTATTGAGATGAGATAGATCCAGGAAAGTAAATACTGATGCCGTATAGTAGTTCGGGGCCAAACCACCGCGGATCTCAACTTGGATTAGGAAAGCTAATTGTTGCGTTTGATGTTGTGATCTGTTTCCTTGTTTCCCACTGTGAATAACAAAAACCTTGCGCTAGCAGTTGGTGTCAACAAAGAACATTCTAATCCTAGAGTTCGGTACTTTATCTTATTGCATAAAACGACCGCTCTTTTGCCCTCACCCACGGTCTTTATCTTTACAAAGAATCAAGAACGTAAGCACTGTGTGCGTACCGCATGTTTTCAGTCCAAAACGAGATCGAAATTAACGATATTCAAAGAACCTCTTTGTTGGGTGAATACCGTGTTAGTAGTGCGCCTTCTGTCTTAGAAATTGTAAAGTTCACCGTCTTTGAGAACATAAGAACATGGCTTAAAAAGTGAGAAGTCAGAATTTCCTATCTTTTCGAGAAGAATGAGTTCTTCTAGAAACAAGACAATTTTTTGCATTCAAGAGTGCATGCACGAGGGCAGATCTTAGCTCCCTAGTGCAAGAATGCTATTTTCGGCGCACAGGACATCGTCCCACACCTTCGTTGTTTGACAGAAATAAACACTTAATGCAAGCGACATTTCCCAAGTTAGGCACCTTCGTCTCCGCAATTAATCACGTGGCCAGGCGTCCTCTGCATTGCAACATCATGTTGTGATCATTCCGCTTACGCCCAGCGGAGATGGTACTTACCGTCGGAAATTCCGTCAGTATTCGTGCGGTGCTCTTGTGAGTCACACAGCTTGATAAATACAGTTTCAGTATAACATGGGAACCTTCCGGATTCCGCTTGGGCGATTGAGCTGACACCTGCCGGTTATGAAAGGTCAAAATACCGTGCCCAAACTATCTCAGATTATAAAACGTTCGATGCGGGTTCGAATCCCATAGGGGCCGGACATTTTTGTTTTTTCCGTAAATTGCACTTTTTTGGATAATTCTGCTATTTCCTCTTATATAAGCCTAGATTCATTATTTTCCTGGTATTTTGGTGCATATATTATTGTTCTACCTGTTTTGGACCTTTGAAGTATCGTTTGTTTGGTGTTTTATTATTGCTATGAGTGCATCTACGCAAGAGTCAGGTTCCTGCAGTCGTGAAATGGACTAATCTAGATCAGGTTCACAATCTAACAGAGTTCACAATGCTGGCTTTGAAGCACTGCTTTCCTAGGCTTTGCTAGCAGATACCTTACGTCAATGATACCCACGACATCAACCAACCCCCTGGACTCTGGAAAAGTGGATTGAACGTCACAAAAAGAAAGGCGCAATTGAAATCCGAACGGTGTTTTCATACCAGATTTTGTAAGATTAGATTGTCCGACGTCTTACCCTTTAAATTGTCCTTAAAGGGACAGTCCGGTCAGAAAAATTTTTCAACTTTTTTGGCTCCATCGTGTTCTACGCGACTAGACAAGCAACTTTTGTTCGAGCACCCCATCATTTCAACGCAACCACAAAAAGTTATGGCC
>JADLIF010001549.1:0-12670 GCA_016648015.1 Steinernema khuongi | reverse complement strand
CATGCCTGAAAGAGTGACCCGCCAGTCAGCAGTGACCGTTATCTTGTTTATATCGTTCCTTTACACGTCGGCGGTCGTCCCGGCTCCGAATGAGTGTTGGGAAGACCGTATTTTTGCCGTCTTTGGGTCACGCTATACCTGCAAAGCGACGAAGCAATGTGTTAATGAAGCGGCGTTATTAGAAGAAGCCACCAGAGAATGCGGTCAGGTAAATGCACAAGAAAGGCGATTTTTTTGCCGATATAGACTCATTTCCAGAAGCCTAAGAACCACACCTTCAGGGAAAGCTGTGGACATCGCCATTACTTCTCCATTGATTACACCTGCTGTACTCCTGATAAGTGTAAGCCTTCCCCTAACCCTCATGACCTTAGCCCAACATCTCTTCGCAGACGACGACCGTTGCTTGCTCTCCGATCCCTGGAACCGAAACATTGCGAACAAAATGTTTAGCGAAGTCCAGAAAACAATGCATTTGACGAGAAGGATGCACGAAGCCCGAAGAACGGAGAACATTTCAAAGGACAACCGTTTCAAATATCTTTCCCAAATTTATGACGCTGTGGAAGTTATGACTTCTAGAATACTTCATATTTCTTATGTATCCGAGGAACACAGTCCTGGCTGCACAAACGTAAGTGTTTTTGTGTTAGCAATTCGCAGACTCCTGAAATCACGGTTCACACTTTTAAGGCCTACTACTTCGTCGATTGCCTTTTTTTCGCCTCGAAACACGCTTTCAGATAGCAACAAGGGCTAGTGCGCTATCTATTCGGTTTTGTTTTTGTTCATTGTGCCACTGAGCAATCGGCGACATCCAAAAGTGGCCCATCTACATAGTATGCAACAACCCAATAGAAGCCCGCGGTTATTTAAGTGGAGAGAGACAATTTAGAGAGAGACAATGTTATGAATCACTGTAAAGCTATTCCTTATTCCAATTTTAGATGATTTCGAATAATTACCGAAAAGTTATGCTTCTTTCATCGCGTAGTTTCGCCACCGCACCGTTAGGTGGAAAGCAACAGTTATGTAAACAAAATTATTCGTAATTAATTGATTGTAAAATTAATTGTAATGAATGTCCAATGAATTTACGTTTTTAGGAAACTGATTACATATTACGGTTACGAAATCAGAGCTCTTTCGTTAGTCGTCATGCTACTTACTTTGCGTTCAGAGCACTCATGCAGGACGAATTGGCATCCAATAAAAGAACATATATGCTTTTTTTTCGGGAAATGCTCGTGGAGCCGGAGTACAACTGCACAAAGCATATGGGCGATTATGGAGGATACGTAGACTGGTTTTCAGCGAAAAATTTGACCAAAAGAAACTATCGCTACGCTGGGGGATGTTACTTCTTCCCTGAACTTGAAAAACCCATTGGTAAGTCCCTTTTTGTGAGACGTTTATACTTTTGTTTGAAGAGAACTTTGTACGCGGATTATATCGTGTGATGTCGCCCAGTTTCGACCCCCCGGAGCACGATTTCTGGAACGGCGAAAATGTTGCAGTTAAATACTGTGAATGGCTTCTTGAGAAGATGACTGATCCTAGATTCGAGCAGAAGGTAGCGTTCACAGCTCGGTTACCGGCACTACTAATGCTCTTCAGGAGTCCAGTTATTCGACGGCTGCCTGGGCATTGTTTCTACTGCTTTTAGCAGGATCCGTGTTGGGGCCTGGAGCTGCCGGCTTTACTCTTGGCAGAAGAAGGGCTGAAGAGAAGTCGTCCGGTTTCATCAACCACTTATTCAATGAGGAAGAGTCCAGGATCCATGAAACGGTTAATTGATTCTGTTTTTAACTTTGCCAATAAATGAATTAACGCGGAGAAAGAGCTTCAGCGGGAAGATATCCTCGGCTTTCATATGCCCAGAATGTTCCTACGCGATATTTTCAATAGAAAATTGAACTCAAAAAGGAACCTTTAAGTATTATTATAAGATCTGTTAACGAATTCATTCTTGCCAGTGGTTCGGGTCAAACCCTTCATCTAGTAGCTGTGTGACGCCCATGAACATCCAGAACCACATCCAGTATACAAGATCAACACGGCACACCCATCGCCCGAGGAAAGGACTTGCCGCGAGGCAATAGTCAGAGTGGGTTGCACTCACCACACCACCTCCATACTTTTGTCCGCCATAACGTTTCCCTCTCTGATCTCCTCTCCTTACAAAGTCTCTCATGGTCTTGTAGGTGTGTTGGGTGCATTTGAGGGTACAGAGTCAGCTCCGAGTAAGTCAGTAAGAATCAGAGGAACTCAAATTGCTACAGCTGCAACACTGATTCTCGAAGGGCCGAAGAGGTTCGCTCAGAACGACGAATTAACTGATTTTGAGCCAAGTGCTCTTGCCCGAGAGCCAAGACACTGCTCTCGGTGGCACCAGGACACAACAGCGAAAGCCAGAACCGCAAAAGGCCAAAAATTAAGTTTGTACCGGCGAACTCGCAGAAGGCTTTAGGTGGGGCCGCGTAAAGCCTTTTAATTTTGGCCTTTCGCGGTTCTGTCCAGATGCACCTTTGGTAAAATCCATGTTTGCTGTTACTTTCCCTGCATGTGAGCCACTTTAAGTCCGAATGATCGACTGACTTGATAAACAGAGTTGGACACGCACATAAACTGATGCTGATCTGATATCTCCGTTAGGCCAAGCGGCAAGATGACCCTGACCCTTGGCCACTGCCGATAAACAGCGACCGTCCCTCTTAGTTAACTGCTTCCTCTCTTTGCGTCCTCTTTGCGTTCCTTACCACCTTCAGCATGGCACGGAGAGTGACTCATCTGTCAGCAGTCGCCTTCATACTTACTGTAACGTTTCTCTGCTCCTCAGCGATCGTCCCAGGACCGAATGAATGCTGGGAGGACCGTATTTATGCCTTCTCCGGGCCTTATGTGAGATGTGACCTAGCTAAGAAGCGGTGTGAAAATGAAACGGTCTTATTGAAAAACGCCACTGAAGAGTGTGGCCAGGTGGGCATCCACCGTCTAGCTCGATGCCTTGAACGATCGTTTTCAGAAGCCCCAGAAGTACGTCTTTATTGAAAGCTGCGGAGACGGTCGATTCTTCGGGATTGACTACACCTGCTGTGCTACTTACAAATGTAGGCTTTTCCTTAAACTGAAAGAGCCTAACCTTTGAAGATCATGACCACTGTTTCCTAAGCACCCAGTGGGATCAGAGCCACACCGACACGTTGATAGGTGCCATAAAGAAGTCGATAAACGTGGCGAAATCCATGGAGGATGCCAAGGCATCAGGGGACAGCGCCACCGCTGATAGGATCCTAATGGAGCAGCTTCATCCCTCCATGCAACTTATCGAACATTCGAGTCCTTTTATGGATGAATCCGCGGATCTCACTGGATGCGATTACACGGTGAGTATCGACTTTGCATATCGATCAAAATGCTTCAGTATAAAAATCGCCGTTCCATGTTCTTGGGTGCAAAGGGAGGTGGCCATACGATGAGTCGCCAATTTGCATACGTCTCGTTCCGAGATGAAATAAGGAAAGAGCTCTTCTCTGCCAGATTTACTACGATTCCAAACACTGTGACGACTCTTCTGGAATCGGGATATGATTGCAAGAAGGATTCGCATCTCCTGTCTTCGGCCAATCCCGATGTAATTTGGAGCGAAGTGTACCAGCATGAACTGTGCGCCTTCTTCCCAGAGCTCAAGAAGCAAGCAGGTCAGATAACAGGATTGTGACTTTCCTAAAGTGGTTTACTTACAGAGGACTTAGCATTTGAGATCTTTCGCAACACTTCGCTTGGTCTAGCCCCCACAGAGAAGGCTTTCTGGAAACGCACCAATTCTACAGAAAGATACTGCAACTGGCTGGTTGAGAGATTGACCGATTCTGAATGGGCTGAGGTAGCTTCTGTCACTTCTGAACACTTCTAACAACCACACTTTAGGGCTCTAATTTTCTCACAGCTACTTTGCTCGTTTGCGCACTGATCTTAAGTGGCTCAGCGCTCATCTCAACGGTTGTCGGCTTCATTCTCGGGGAAAGAAGACCACAGTGGAACTTTCCCTCTGTCACCTACCACGCCTACAATATTCTTAACATGTTCAAGTGATTCTGAGAGGGCAGGTGAAGCCAATAAGTATTCGTTAGAAGCAGAAAGTTGTACCGAGTGAAGCATCCACCGGGGGAAAGGGTCGGGGATATGTTCTTAATGTCTATCCGGGACTGTGGATGTTGTTGACCACAAGCCTTCCGAGCTCCTCGATCGCTCTCCTCAAGTACATGTGTCCTCCAACTCCTTTATTAAGCAGATCTACAGGCAGAGGGAGATGTGACAAGAGAGAAGGGGGCAACGTGGACTCCTAGCGACGGCGACCACCCTTCGAAGTAAAATATAAAGTCATCACGTTCTCCTGTAAGGGGCTCTTCAAATCTGATAAGAGAATTATAATTCTTTACAACCACTAACTCGTTGAAAGTATATTCCTAAAACATATATATTTAGAGTCTCAACAAGCCAGAATCACTTACAATGCCTGGTGTCAGTCTGAAAACCCAATGATGGAACAGGGGTTCTAACAGGCGAATCATAACACGAGGCATATGGAAGCAGTGATATTCGCTCCTGTCGGAAGGTTCATACATAGTCCCAACAGGCATGGGTAACATGCAAGAACGAAAACCGGGTGGTGTTTCCGTCTATCTGCAACTCTCGATATGTCCAATTGCGGATGATTTCGACAAGTCAGTCTCGGTGGTGTCGCTCCTTATCGACCCCACATGATCTTCTTCATAAATTGGTGTTTACCTCCAGCCGTTCAGGACACTCGCTTGGGCAACTACAGTTCCACGTCGACGATCCTCGGTCCGTCCGGACCATATTAAAGACCTTCTGCAACTCTCGATATGTCTAACTGCGGATGATTACGACCTGACCGCTCCCGAGGAGAACGAGGTTATGTTGGAGGGCTTCTTTAGCTTTGTCATGGCTACAGAATAATTTATTGAACATGTCAAATTAAAAACTAAAATTTTGGGGTCTTCGTAGCTTGTTCTACAGGAACGTAATTAGAAAAACAGTGGGAGAACGAACTACCGTGTGACGATGGTAGAACCATGAGTAGAGAAGGGCTGCTGTCACGGGCCAGCCCTGGCTCTTCTTGCTTAGGGGTACGGTCGTTCGATACGGGACCACTTCGGGTCCTGGTTCCTAATGTTGATATGGAACAGAAGTCTCACATCTCTAGATCATCACTTTATTACAGAAGAGTATAACAGGTGATGGATAGGGGAAGAAGGACTAAGGACGTTACTTAAACATAAACATCAAAAGAGGAATCAGGGGTTATTCGGTGACTACATAGGGCAGCCACTGATTAAAATGTTCGTAGTCCTCTACGACCTCTCTAGGGCTTTGAGATTCTTTAGACTCTCTGATGTAGCCCTCGAGAACATCCTTCCCTCTGGTCACGTACTTCTTGGCTAGGTACGCAGGGAAGGGTTGCGATGTGCTACTGTCGACCTGGTGGTAGTACGCCATGCCGTAGAGGATATCCTCTAACAGTGCCCTCTCCAAGTTGACACTGTTGTGCAGGACTGTGTAACTTGTGGGCTTTTCAAAGAGGACGGGGCTGTGGAGTGCTTGCACTTGGAATTTGGTGTAGGTAGAGTAGGTAGAGCAGTGTTTTCATGGCTATTGTAGTCCTACGGCTTAATGGATAAGGTTTAGGTTTCACTGAAAATGGTCACAATAGGGAAAAGTAGGAGAAGGTGCGGACTCACTGATTGGTTGCAGACGACGCTCGATGGGGTACCGACGAGTTAATGTTTGAGTTTCTGAAGAGGGACAGATATGGGCTCGGCGCGATGCAATGTGGATTCACAGGTAAACCCCATTTAACTATGACAAATGTTAAGCATTGTTTTTTTTTTCATTTTTCAGAAAAGGTTCCTTACATTTACATTACATTCATTTTAAGCGCTTCATTCTAAACCATTTCCTATGTATACAAGGAGAAATTGGCGTTTAGGATCTCTCCGACAAAACCAACCTGCATAGGCAAAATGCAACACATCACTTCGTCACCACATTTGCTTTCCAACGACTTCTAAAGCATCTACTAGCTTTTCTCGTTAGGGTTATTGTCTCAGTTGAAGACCGGAATACTCCAAAAAGTCCTGGATAACAAACGCATTCTGTCATGAACTAATCGCCTCCCAACATATCATCGTGTGTGGTCTTTTTTCGTCTCAATAAAAGACGCGATTTTTTGTGGACGTGCTTATAAATATGCATGTAGAACGAGATATATCGACTGAACGATTACATTGCAGAGATGAATACATTCCAGAGGTGATTACAGCCCGAGAGAAGTACAAAAAACCTTTGGCGATCTGTGGCGCCTCTGACTCTGAATCTTTGGATTCTTGTATTAAGTGCGTCTTGCAAATAAGCGCAGTGTCCTAAATCGCTCCGCATAGAACGCCATGGGAGGGAAAAGCCACAAAATTAACTGCTTGAACCTAGATATTCCTTTGACGATAGCCCGAGTTTCAGAAGTAGTGAGTGAGTTTTGCCACGATTTGCATCGCTCACGGTCTAATCTGAATCCCCCGAGCCCCATCGAGAACCTTCTTCAACCTATGGTATGCCCTTCTGTATATATATCAGAATGAGCTTTGCTTTATTCTTGCAGTTAAACAACTCGCCATTGGCCATTTGCCATTCCAGTGGCCGTAGCCATTGACGGCGCTATCCTCTAACCGTTAGTCGCCCGTGGCCTTCTGCAGGATTCCGACGTCCTACAAGCTATTGAAGACATCAGCAATGGAAAAGAACTTTGCCTTCCCAAGTTTAATAAGAGATTCTACATTTCTAACTGATTATTAGTGCCGTTATGTGTCTCGACGAACGTTCCCCGGAATCAACGTAAGCCTCGACCGTCCGCATACCGATCGTCTAACAAGCCGCAAGCCCCCGCTCCTGGTGCTTTTCGCGGCTGTGGCGCTTCTCACCACCGCTCGACCTGTCCTTTCCGCGACGCCGAGTGCCGTCTTTGCCACAAGATCGGACACATTGCCAAGGTATGCATGCAGAAGAAGCACACTCCGTCGACCAACCGACCCCACAGTTCTACGAAGATCCGTTCCGTCATCGAGTGAAAACGCTGCATTTAGCAATACCATGGAACTCCTCTCTATTGGCCTTCCGAAATCGCATGTACCTCTAGAAGGGGCACCTCAATCGCAGCGAAACTTTGTGCACGGCCTTCTAACAAGTTTAGACATCCATCGCAACAAGCATCTAACCGCGAATCGCCCTCTGGACAACCGACAAACAGGTAGTTGTTTCGTTCCTATAAAATTATTACAGTAGAAAGAAGCAGTGTAGGAATTAGAGGGTGGTTTTACCCCTCGAAATACGGGATCCCTCAAAAACATAACCACACTTATTACTCACTTCTCGCTTCTCATTTCAGATACAAATCCTCGTCCTCATCTTGACTCATTACTTGGTCGCACAGGCCACATCCTTGTGCCCCGAAGGGTACAAGGAAATTCAAACCATATGTTATAAATACGTTGAAGAACCCCAAGAACCCCATGGAACAGTGATGCCCATCTCGCAGCTTTTAAAACGAAGCACATTTCTACAACGGTCGCCACCTATATCTCCACGCTGGCCCCACAAGGCACCGCACTTCATTTTTGGAAGGATCTACCATGTGCGACGTCTTGTGCCGCCGACCGTTCCATCTCGCCCGCTACACGCGTGCAAGGAGCCGTGCGATGAATTCCGGTTTCCCAGAGTTTCCACGAGCCGACAGTCCAACCAAGCAAACGCAGTTCGCCGATAGCTCTCCTGGTCGGACTACAACGAAGTCATCGACTCCTTCTGGTGCGATAGTGAGCCCAACAGCTACGATGAAAGTTCAGGTAGATATTTTAGTCACTTTTTGCATCTATCTTAACACTATCAATTGGGTTTTCAGTGGCGCTGCAATTCGTGCAACAAGGAAGAGAGACGTCGCGAATTGTCCTTCGATGGCAATCTGTCCATCCGACAAATGATTCACATTACATTTCACTGGGCTAATTACCCAAAAACAAAGACCGCCACGATTGTTAACCCAATGGAACTGTGGCGGCCACGAAGATCCAGATCTGCAACATCGACAAGGCACGCCTATCGCCCGAGGAAGCGACTTGCCGCGAGGAACAAGTCAGTGCGGGTTGCACTCGCAACACCACTATCAGCCCCTCTCCATCCTGTCCAGTACCCTCTCTATCCTGTCCTTATTCCCAATAAACTCTCTTGGCTCATGTAAGTGTCCTAAGTGCATCTGAGGGTACAGAGTAAGGCAGCTCCCGGAATCAGAGGAACTCGGGTGGTCGTAACGCCGCGATCGTTACAGAACTGTGACGTCTTGTGTCGACCTCACAAACGCGATCGGCAAGAAGAAGAACAAGAAGACTCCTGTTAAGCCCCACTCACACGTCTTCACAGGCGCTTTCTTCTTCTTGCCGAATTATGAGAATTATGTGCTGTATGGATTGGTGATTCAAGTCTGGCAAATCTGTATCGCTTTTGATAAAAAAAAGTTCGTTTTTCGTGGGGCCGGACTTTGTGAATATTCTGTAAATCTAACTAGTGGTAAATCATCAACATTTTATTTAAACAACAACAGTAAACAGGGAAGGAGGGGCTTAATGGTACAACGGCATAAACTGTCCGGTCCAGTTGTCAACACATACTGAATGTGATAGCGGCTTCCGAGTTCACTGTGTATGGGATTCCTTGTGATGTTGATATCTTTACTTAGCGAAAATCTGGCGGACCCTACTGATGAGCAATATATGTGCTATAGATTTCGGACAACAAAACAAGGACATATCCGTCCACGAGCTGTTACGGCGGCCCTCGAGTTCTTCTGTGTGTTGGTGATTCACAGGTGTTACTATCTTTATTAGAGGAAAGAGAATAGAGAAGGGAATACAACAAGGTTTGGGGTACGGCGGACGGCCACCCGCGGGAAAGCGGAGGGCGACTGCCCTGAGACGTGGGTGGTGGCGAGACTGACGAGTGACCGCTGACTGGTGTCTCTGCCACATAAACACATACCCAGTTCTTCTTAAAAGAAGAATTCTTCATTGAAAACGATTCTGGTACTCTTATCGTTAGATGTGGTACATACTTCCTTCTTCCGTCTCCGTAATGGGCTTCCTTCAGATGGAGAAAACCGTGGGTCTTCAAAAGGTCCTTACTATAGCGAAACGTTCTCGTAGTAAACTCCTCGCATATGCCTTCAGCATAAGTCCTAAAACAAATATATGTAATTAGTACAATAAATCCATACTTACATGAACGAAACATTTGAGCCATCGTAGTATTGATCCTGATCAGCAGACATGTTCGCCTAGATTCCTCCGAAATCTTCGATAAAATAAGAAGAGATTCTGAAATTGAGAACATTAGGTCCCTTAAATAAGAGAGACGATCCACTGGACCATCAGAGAAAAAATGATTAGGTAAGATGCGGAAGAGGGAGGGAATTTTCTTATATAGACTGAGGGGAGGGCGTCATTGAGCTCTTTTGACACTTTGGTATTTTAAGTGCCTTTTCCTAGCATAGGATGTTACCGTTTGTTTGACCAGCGAGTTCCATTGATTACATAGGAGGAGGTGATGCCTTTGTCTGTGCTCAGCAGGGGGTAGAAGGACAGATCAGGAGAAAAAGTCGCAATTTCTGATGACAATTATTACGATAAGGACGCGTTGCGGATTGTGTTTGCCAAGCACGTGAGTCCTCCCTGGCAATTGTTTTGGCACTTCTTATCTGTAACAGTGTTTTGTGGTAGCAGTGACTAGTTGTAACTTACATTTTTGCGAGTGGTTAACAAGGAAGGAAGGGTTTAATGGTACAACGGCACAAATTGTCCAATTGTTGTAGCAGGCTGAACCGCAGGGCCAGCCGTTGCAGTTCTACTCCGACCAGTACAAAGGACCTACTGGAACGCAGTAGTTATGCACATAAGGCCAAGTAATTATAACTTGGTTTCGTAGGCAGCCCTGCCGTGGGTAGCCTGGACAGTCCGAGTTTACTGTGCATGATGTCCCTGTAACGGTGATTCTGTGGTAGCTAATATGTAGTTCTAACTTACATTGCCATTGCTGGCTGTCGCTGATGGCAAGGATGATGATGAGCAATACGAGAACTGTCATCAAGTGGACGGCATTTTACGTTGCGGATTGTATTTGCGAAGCACATGGATGTGGTGAAGCACGTGGATCGGCAGTAAAACGCATCTTCCTCGGAAAATTCGTCGAGGTCTGTCGAAAAGAATAAGTGATTTGCGGATTGTGTTTGCCAAGCACGTGAGTCCTCCCTGGCAATTGTTTTGGCACTTCTTATCTGTAACAGTGTTTTGTGGTAGCAGTGAGTAGTTGTAACTTACATTTTTGCGAGTGGGCCGAAAGGAAAAAGGCCTAAGCAAGCAGTAGGTAGAGCAGTGTTTTCATGGCTATTGTAATCCTACGGCTTAATGGATAAGGTTTAGGTTTCACTGAAAATGGTGACGGTAGGCAAAAATTGGGAGAAGGTGCAGACTTACTAGTTGGTTGAAGACGACGCTCGATGGGGTACCGACGGGTTAATGTTTGAGTTTCTGAAGAGGGACAGATATGGGCTCGGCGCGATGCAATGTGGATTCACACGTAAACGCGCATTGAATAATGTCTTTCGCATTGTTTTTTCCATTCTTTAGAAAACGTCCTTCACAACACAAAAGGGCAGTGGAAAAGGTCACTGTTGACTAGGTAAAAATAGAAACAAGTGTGGAAACAAGCAACTTTCGCTTTTTAACTCGACTCGAACGCAAAAACTCGAACCAAAAAGTTGGAGTCGAAGTCGATTCGATTTAAGTGCCAAACAAAATATTGGCGCGAAAAATACGGAAGTAGCGCGTGCAAACGAAAAACCGTGTAGCAGCCCAGGGTGGAGAGGGAGAGGGACCACACGACGACTGTGCAGCAGCGCGAACGAGAGGAGAGCTGACCGTCCGATCGCACAACATTCTTGTGCGGCCAAAAGGGCAAGGCTGGCGGCGGTGACGCATGACGGTAGGTGCAGTGTTGCACGTTGCTCAAAGAAGGCATGGACGGCACAGCTAAAATCCCAAATTTTCGGATGACCGCGTTGGAAGAGTTGAAAGATCTTGAAAGATGTTCCACGTTCCATGGTGGATCTGTAAGACGTGTTCGCTTTCGGCGAATTTCAGGAATCGCCTTCTTTTTACCGCTTAGAATCCACTCAAACTTTACATCAACTCCGCTTTTCTCCCACTTCGCTCTAAGGAGCTCTCCCACTTCGCTCTTTTCTCCCACTTCGCTCTAAGGAGATTAACTGAACCCATTTTGCCTCACGTACTGTTTTGGCTGATGACGACAATGACCCCGAAGTGACCTCTCCCTCACCACTTGGCGCCGATCAATGAGACACTCGCTCCTACATACACATCTCTTCTGGAGCTCTGAAGAGAGACCAATAGGACAAAACGGTGCTTTCGTTTAAGAGCCAAATGATTTTATTGTTTAAAGTTCACCACATGGAGATACAAGCTCAATGCCCTCTCCGATATTCCTCTTGTTCGAAGATTTCTTTGCCAAGTTGTGTCCGCAGCACTTGAGTCATTCCCGAAGAGTTCCAGCACAAACGGAGTTGCATGCACATTCATTTCCGACAATCTCTTTCCCCGCCTCAAGCTTGCCTTAAGCAGTTCCAACACCTCCACGGCGAACCCTTGGTCGCGGGAGGCCACCTTGCCTTGGAAAGAATCGAATTCGGACTCCAGAAAGGTGCGGACCAGAGGGAAGAAGTTTCGGGAGATTCGAGCTCCTACAAACTGGAGGTCCTTAAGATGTCTCTGTTGCACATGCTTCTCGACGAGAGAGGAAAGGACGGAGGCGTCAGAAACCGCGCTCCCAGATACAATAGGAGCATTTAAAATTGTCATTGAAGCGATTCGCGGGACGGCTTCCAACAGATCTGTCAACACTGCTGACACCTTTTGCGGCCACTGACCTATCTCCAACTCGGTAAGGCCGATACTTCTTCTGAAGAGACGTCGAATCATCCTAGTCTTCTTGTCATCCATCTCCTCGCGTTTCAAAGGAAAAAGATCTCTGGATATGCCAAAGATGTTCAGCCCGGAAAGAAAAGTATGTTTCATCCTGAGGAGGTCTTCTACGCGGACGATATTCCCATTCTGGCGCGCGTGGCATTTTAGGCTGCCAGTGGAGCTTAAGCTAACCGCTAAGCGGTAATGTACGGTTTCTTTTGTGAGATGCGCCGCGACTCTTCCCCAAAGGCCTTCGAGGGAGACCACTGGCGACATTCCTTTGCCAATCCAGATTGACCGCTCGATGAAGTCATAAGGAACGGAATCCATTTCGGGAGGGGGGCAGTGATATATATATATATAGAAAATGTTCTATGAATGCCTTTTATGCATTGAAGGCGATGCTTTCCATGAAGGTCCCTTGCTGTGTCGCTAATTCGGGCGGAGATTCGACGTGTCACACATGAATCACACTTCCAAAAACAGATCGCACTCGATGTGAGGTGGTATACATAAAGAATAATAAGAACAATCCACTTTCTATCCACTCTCTATGCACTGAATGAAGG
>JADLIF010001548.1:0-40509 GCA_016648015.1 Steinernema khuongi | reverse complement strand
AAGAAAAGTGAAGAAAATCCGCCCTCGGACACCACAGCTGGAAGTATTTCAACTTTAGGTAAGCATAGGTCGAAAATTTGAACTTTGTTCAAAGTAAGCTCCGGTGACTAAACGATAGTGCAATCGATAGCTCTCGGCGAGCTGAGTAAGGATCAGTCGAAAACCCCAATATTGGACGATTCTAGAGTAAGTATGTCCTATGGATACTGTACTTGAGATGCTCAAATTTTGTTTTTGTAGGGTCTAGTCCCTCAAAAACGGTCCGATCGCGGAAATTTCGACAGATTCTCATTCAGCTCCACGAGAGCTATCGATTGCAGTATCGTTTATTCACGGGAGATAAGTTTGAAATTTTCGACCTAAGCTTACCTAAAGCCCATATACTTTTAGCTGGGGTGTCCGAGGGCGGATTTTTTTCGCTTATCTTACTTCACTTGGAGCGGCCTATCAAATGCGCTGTATTTTTTTTCGGTTTGGAAAGAAACGAGAATTGGGTAGTTGGAGACCAAGACTTTTCTTGAGCCATTAAGGGTTAATTTCTTAGCGGAAGGGGAAAATCGTACCCAATTGAAATGTTTCAGGACGCAAACGATAGAGCTCGTCGAGCTCTATCCAGCGCCCCTAAGAACGACGAAATTGGAGCGCTCATGTGTAAGAAAATCTTGATTAAAAAAGTCAATTTTTCGATTTTTAAAAATTCTTTTAAAAAATAATTCGGGGAGATGGCAATTATAAATTGTCATTTGTGACTATGTGCACCGAGATCTATCAAATGCACCCACTCACAAAATTCGGAAAAATGGCCGACTCGCGAACATTGCTCGTCAGACTTCCAACTTATCCATTTGTCATTTGATAATCCATTATTTGTCGAATTCATAAACATGTGCCTGTAATATCTCATCCCTTATCCACGAAACTACCTGGCTGGCTCAAGAAGAATGAACCCGTCGACATTCTGCTCGACGTTCATGCGGAAGGGCATCTGTAGAGAAATGGAGCCTGCTCGAGGCTCGACTTTAGGCGCCAGGCGCTAAAGACTAAAGGAGATAAGGGCCTTACATCTTTCAAGGAAGCGGAGTGTCCTTTACGTCTGGACGTCCCAGTAACAGAGAATCCTCGATCCGGCCCAATTTCGGAGTGGGGCTCCAGTCGACAGTTTCGACTTACAAGGAAGGTACGCGGGGACAGTTTGCGTCCTTATCAGGCTTATGTCAGTCCATCCGTCAGCTGGTCATATGTACCAATCAGAGTAGCCATTTTCTGTTTGTATTTATTAATACGCCATAAAACGCTTGTTAAGTAGGCACTCAACTCGAACTAGTTTGAGTTTTCGCGTTGAAGCTCGAGAATTTGGACTCGAATGGAGCCAACCAAAGATAACCTCCAAGGGCGAGGAAATATGTTGAGCGGAAACGAGGGGTCGGGACACATTATGGCCGCAACGGTAGTAGCACTCACTTTTCCCTTTGCAACGTCCGTGGAACGTCCCTCCGCCTGTGGGCTCTCGCTCGAGGGAGTGTGGGCCCTCGGCGACGTCTCCATGCAGTCGGCCTCGGGCCGCCCGTCACGACCCACCCCGGACCCCTTGTTTCCCTATTGTAATATGTAGTCCTCCTTGGTTCCCGTAGTTCCCCCATGCGATACCACCACCTCACCTGTAGATTCCCCTTCACCAAATAAAGCTTCTCTCTAATGTAAGTCTACTCTTCTCAACGTAACAACAAAGGATATAAGCTACAGCCCGTGAACCGGATTAGCAAAGCACTATAAAGATAAAGAGTGACACTCGGGGTCACGCTACACCTTGATTCTTCGGTGTTCACATGTGTAGGGGATCAAATAGTAATCTTAGAATCTTAAGAAGCCTCAAATAATCGATAAATCAGCGGTCCCATTGTGCAGCCTTTCCTTCACACCTTTCCTTCCCACAGCTCCGAACAGCATGAAACAGGATGCAGCAGTCATTATCATCTCCGGACGCTCCCTTTCGCTCCTCACAAGCATTGAATTTCACTTGAGCTAAGCGTCGTCCACGCTTTTCAGCTACGACGCTCCTTCAGAATGTCCGATCCCCCTTCCACTCGACCTCCGCTAATGATTAGTAAGGATAGTTACCGAACACATCTGTTTGTGATGGCACTTCTTCTGGCACTTCTGCTCAGCATCCCACTTTCCTATCTTGGAACTGTGATGATTCGCGCTTCTCGGTTGAGGTCCTATACTTCGAAACCACCAGGTAGCTTTGTCAATCTTGTGTCCAAGCTTTGGCGCGGAGAAGGACTTAGTGACATTCACATATTAGCCAGATCTTTTGCAGAACCAAATGCCTATCTGGACAAAGCTCTTCTCCTTCACGACAGCCACGTAGCGCAGTTTCACAAGTGGTTTTTCCATTGGGCGAGGTCTCCATCGTATTCTACCTGGAAAGGCGGTCCAAGTGAAAGGCTTGAGGAGCTTATCGAGGAATCCCAGTTCTTGCAAAGGAAGCTGTCCCAGAGCGAAGACGATGGATATCGCAATGACTTGGTACGGAGTTGGTAAAACGGCTTTTAAAGTCGGGACCAGAACCGGTTGTATTCTTAGTCGAGAATTCTTATCACAAAGGAGACGCTACACGCAAAACCTTACTACGTGTCTCCGGCCATGGAGCCCAAACTTGCTACGTAGAGAAACATGGCTAAGGGTCCAAAAAACGGACAGGGGACACTTGGGAAGGTATGAGCTTTAGTTACTCCGTTTTTAGGCCCTTCGTCAGGTCCACTTCGCTCTGGCGGAGAAGAAGACCCGCGATGACGTCATCGCGGCCATGGAACGCTACGTAAGGTCGATCAACATGGATCGCGTGCTCGCTATGGAGAAGTTCTTGGCGGAGTACTTGGCCAGTCCAGAGGGGAACGCTGCGGACAGGCTGAACGCTTCTCTCGTCCCCTTCGACCTTAAGATTGCCCAGATGATGAAGGTCGTTCCCGCGGAACATCACCACTTCATAGGTAAGACTCAAGAGTGTACAATTAGTACTGAAAGTGTTTAGAATGCTACTGGAAGGGCCTCAAGCGGCGCACTATTCCTGGACTCAAGGAATATTGTCTTCCGGAGAACGACGACACGGACAGCCTCCTGAAGACCTACAAGTTCATGACAAATGTGGGCGTGGGCCAATGTGTCCCTTCCGATGAGGACCCGTTCGGAAGCAGGTGGAGTCACTTACCACCTACAGGTGCAGGCCTCTGCATTCTGGGCGGTTTAACTTGGATGATGTATTCCCTGTCGAGATATTGTCTCAGCATGTACCTCTTCTCCAAAGCTTCCGAAACAAAAGATCTTGTCTTTCCTAAGGAAGTTACCCGTATCGGTCCACAGCATCTTAAATCTCTTTCTTTTGTTCCTCTATTTGGGTTCCCATTGCTGCTTTTCGCTCACTTGCTTGCGGCTTTCCTCGGCATAAACACACCTTTACCGTACCCCATTTGCATTGATTCCATCCATTCTTTGCCAAGCAGGCGTTACAAGCTGGAAGGAGATAAGCATCGACGAGAAGAGCGCGAACGATGCAAGGAACCTACAAGTAGGTAAGGCCAGGTTTATCGGACCCTAAATGCACAACAATTCAAACCCGAATTGCACAATAAATAGAACAAAGCGGCCTTCTGATGGATCAGAGCTCGCTCTTCACAAAGGACTCGCTCAAGAAGGTACTTATGAAGATCGAGGTCTCGGTGTTGAGCGTGGCGTGCCACCACTTGTCCGGGAAGTAGATGAGTTCTCCGGGCTTCATCAGGCACTCGATCGGACGCTCTGACTCCGCGAGCTTCGGGTAGTCGTGGACGTACCAGTCCAGGGTGGACTTGTCAGGGTTGAACGCCGGTCGGTCCTCGTAGGGTTGCAGGAACCATCTCTGAAGAAGCAGAGTGAGATGGGAAAGCGAGCTTCTCAAACCTTGCTTCCGTAGATGACCTCGGCGAATCCTGGACCGTGGAAGTGGAAAGGGACGCCCGTTCCCGCTCCCGCGATGCCGAAGCTCAGCGCTGGCTCGTGTCTTGGGAGAGTCCACTTGGGAAGGTTGTACTTGGACAGGAGAGGCTGCCACAGGTCCTGGTCGATGTCTCCGAAGAGGTACAGCGTCTCGTTCCCAAGAGTGTCGAGGTCCTGGGGCTTCAGAAGGTCCTTGACGTACTCTCCAAACGTGGATTCAACTGAAGGATTACGGTAAGTCCACCAGGAATACGGTAATGAAAGCTCACCTCGTCTGTAGGAGTAGGTGTTTGCCGAGTTCAGGACTATCGGCTTGTCGCTCCACTCCTTGAGCATCTCCTCCTTGCGGCAGCTACGCTGGAACACCTCGTTGTCCACGTTGTAGATGATCACGGGCTCCTTGTAGGCGTAGCGCTCCAAGAAGTCGGCCTCCGAGAGGTCGCGACCGTCCACGCGCTTCACGTTGCAGGGGCCTTCGTAGCCGATCTGCTTCTCGCCTTTCAGCTTCCTGAAGGTCGGATTAGAAGAAGTCTTGGCAAAGCCACTTACCATCCTCCGTTGGCTTCCTCTGCGGCGACCCCCGAAGCCAGAAGTAGAAGACAAAGAAGGCGAACCAGCATAGGCGAAGGAGGCACTCTGCAAACAAGGATATGGAGGCGGAGTAGCACGACAGAGGTCAAGTATGCAATACAGGTTTAGGAACCATAGCGCGAAGGACATTTCAGGAATAGAGATTTTATTTCGTGGCCTATAAGCATTAACAAGAAGCGGTCCTCTAGGCGCACTCCTCGACCATCTCTAGCAGCTTGCGGGCTTCTTTCAGCTTGTTCAATTCAGTGTATCCTGAAACCAAGAAGCGACTATAAGAAGACAGGAGTAGATCCTCACCTCCAATGAACTTCCCACAGATGAAGATCTGGGGCACCGTCGTCTGCTTGGTCATGTAAACCAATCCATTCACGTACTGCTGGTACTCGTCGGGCCGCTCGCGACTCACCACGTCCAGGTCCTTCTCGACGAAGGCGATCTGCTGCTCGGCGAACAGGGTCTTCGCCATCTTGCAGTACCCGCACGCCTTCTTCGAGTACATCACCACTGCGTCGGCGGCCACCTGAAACAGCTCGTAGCTCAAAGCAAACAAAGGGGCCACGCACCTCCTTGCGGATCTCCGCGTCGTTGACCTTCGTGCTGACGTTGTTTCCCATCCTAGGTGATCTGAAGAGAACGGATTTCGGATGGAGAAGCGAAGACACGAGGAAGAGGAAGAAGGATGACCCGGCGACGTGTCCCGAAATTCGGTGGACCACCCACAGCGGCGACAGAGGTCATTGTCAAGTGCTGAAGATCTAAGAATGTCCCTTAAAGGTTGCGACCTTTTGGCTCGGCTGTCCAGATATGACTGGCTAGTACCGTGAGGGAGAGTCAGTCCCAATGGAATCTTATTTAATGGTCATATTATATCTTAAACAAAATAATAACGATATCACAGGCTGCTGGAACGTCCTATCTTCAGTTCTTCCACGGGTAGTGCGGGTGGCCGGCGTCGCGGAAGGAGAGATCGCAGATCCGGAGCTTCTTGTCCACTCTTTCCAGCCTCTCCATCTCCTCCTTCTCGAGCACGAAGTTAAGCTCGAAATTCTCCCGGATTCTGTGCTCCTTAGTCGACTTCGGGATCGCCACAATCCCCCTTTGAACGAGGAAGCGGAGGGCCACCTGGGCCGGGGTTTTCTGGTGGAGTTGGGCGATCTCCTTCACGGTTTCATCTTCCAGAAGGAGAGGATGCTTCTCCGTACGCCAGGGATGGGAGGTGCTGCCGAGGGGGCTGTAGGCCGTGATGACTATGCCCTTCTCCGTGCAGTATTTGACGATGTTAGGCTGCTGGAAGTAGAGGTTCATCTCCACCTGGAGGACCGCGGGCTTGATGGTTCCATTGGCGATGACCCGATCGATCTGGTGCTCCCCGAAGTTCGAGAGCCCGATGGAACGGATCTTTCCCTCGGCGACCTTCTCCTCCATCGCCTTCCAGGTGTCGATGTAGTCCTCATCCGAGTACAGTACCGTCTCCCCGTCCTTGGGAATCAGGTCGCCGCCTTCCTTGTAGCCCATCGGCCAGTGGATGAGGCAGAGGTCGAGATACTCCAAACGGAGGTCCTTCAGCATAACTTCGACGAGTTCCTTCGCCTTCTCGTAGGAGTGGAAGGTGTTCCAGATCTTGGAGGTGATGAAGAGGTCCTCGCGCTTCACGGCTCCAGAGGCGAAGAGCGCTTGGAGACTCTCGCCGATCTCCTTCTGGTTGCCGTAGGCGTGCGCACAGTCGATGTGGCGATAGCCCGCGAGGACCGCCGTCTTCACCGCCGCGGCGACTTCTCCAGGCTTCGACTGCCAGGTCCCAAGGCCGATGAGAGGGAGCTCATAGCCACTGGAGAGCTTCGTTGTGAGGTTCACCATATCTGAAAGAAGGCAGGGGTGAAGAAGAAGGGGTTTCAAGCACGAAAGCGTGTAGACACAGTTACGAACTACTACGAGGCCAGAGGTTAGACTTCTATAGGAGAACGTCATTAGGCAGGGAGCCCTAAACTGGTTGACGCTAGAGGTCTAACTCCCAGTAGGAAGGCTTAAAGGAATCCAAACAGAGGAATAGCACACCAAGCACATAGAATAGGCGAGAAGCAAATGAGAATCGTCACCTACCACTCGAATATCTGTCCTGACGACCCCCAGAGGACTACGCCACGCCAAAAGTTCTTGACAGGGGCGACTGATCGTCTCATCGGAGAAAGTACAGACCTTAACAACGTCTGTAGAACCGGATCCAGCAGTTGACCTTCAGCGCCTCAAGCAAGAAGCTCACACTTCAGAGATCAGCTCGACCCTTCACAGCTCGAACACACACCGTAGCCTCATCTCTAGAGTTCAGGGAAGCCGTCTCGGGACGCCCAGGCGATGTAGTGAAATCCGGCATTGCGTTTCCACGGATTCCGATTCGCGGCGCGCTCGCTGACTCCTGAGATGCGCAGAGTTTCAGATGGAAGCTCCGGGTGGACCGAAGCCTCCGATGAAGATCAAGCATCAGGTGCCGCTGTGCTTGCAGGAAGTCGGGCATGTCACCAAACGGCCTTCGCGCGCGAATAGGAGGTCCGACCTTTTGGCGCGCTCCATCCTCCCGGCGACGGTCTACCCGTCGGTGGTGCCCGGGCCGTACATCCCGCCCGAGTACTCACACATTATAACGGGCGCCGCTGCTGGCGCCTCGTCGACGCTTCCGTCTTCTAACCCCCCGTCATCCGCGTCTACTTCAGCGCCCAAGACCCCGACGACACCCGTGGAGCCCAGCCAGGCGACGTCCTCGAACAGTTCCGAATTCGACAACGACTCAGAGTTCCTTCCGGAGATGGAGCAGCCAGAGCAAGGAAGCCGCAAGTCGATGCTCTCGGAGAGGGAGATCTTGGAGACGTACTTCAACCCGGATCTCCGAGAAGCCTCGAAGAAGGACCACCAGTGGAAGGACATCGGCTGGTGCACGATATCGGAGACAAGACTCCTGAAACGGCTAGCGCTCCACAAACCCGCCGGTAAGTCTTCCTTCCTTCTCCATCTCTTCAATCTTCCCTGTTTAGGAGTGTTCCGAGGCTTGGAGATGATCGCGCTCGTCAATGACATGCATAGAATCACGGAGAACGACCCGCTGACGGACTACCGGGACGAGCTGACGCCGGAGGACTACGAGGTCTACTTGAGACGCGTGGAGAGCGGCGAGGCCCAGAAGAATCCGCGCTCCTACTCCCCCGCCTACAAGGTGCGACCGAATCACAAAGCGGTGAGTGGTAATCCTGGCGTTTTGACCTAATTGGAGGGTTTAGATAGAGAACAAACTAAGCGAGTACTTCGATCTGAAGAAGGTGCACGACATGGAGATGCGGGCCAACCCGGTGGACTCGTACTTCAAGCAGAAGGACTTCGAGTTGCCGCCAGATCTCCTCAAGATGAAAAATGCGATTCCTCATTAGCTAATTTGTGTACTTAGATGGATACGTAAATGTAAATATATGTGTTTATGGAATTGCACTTTTATTTTATTTATTCGCTTATATCAGTTCATTTCGAACATAAGCACACTTAATACGATCTCAATCTTCAGCTGTCCCATTTCTGCTTATTTTCTTCACTTACCATGGTTTAATCATCAAGTGCCTCTTCTCTATAACCGTCTCCGACCGTTCCACTCAGTCTCCTTCCCACAATGGACTGACGAGCCTTGTCTTGGAGAGCTACGAGAAGCGACGGTCATTCCAAGAGAGCGGCTAGGAGGCGAACAGTCGGTTCAAGCGAAATGGTCGAGCCTAGGATCACCATGAAAGTGAGTCTCCCCCTCTCTACTTCACCACAACCCGTTCCAGATCGTCGACATGGAGAACCGGAAAGCGCTCTACGCGCAGCAAGTCGTGCGCCAGTACGTCCTCGCCGGACACTACAGCGAGAAGGCCATTGCGTCGCATCTGAAGCGCAAGTTCGACGAGGCCTTCGGGCCCACGTGGCACTGCATCGCCGGCAGCAACTTCGGCTCCTTCCTCACCAACCGCCAGAACCACTTCCTCTACTTCTACGTCGACAACATGGGTGTCGTGCTGTTCAAGACGGCGTAGGCTCGCCGAGAAGTTGTGTTCTGAGTACAGAGCCGTTGTGATATTTAATTAGTGTGTTTTTCATGCAATAATATGCTTACCCTTAGGTTTTATTGTGGAGTCTTTTATACCCTCAACGGTGGGCACCTGGGAGATGGCTCCACCTGAAATGTGATGTTTACCGCTTTCTAAACAGTCCACGATGCGCTCTCTGCTTATTCATTCGACAAACAAGCCCTTTAATCTCCTCTTCTTCGTTTCTATCAAAATCACTTCCACGCCCGAGCGTTCCATCACCTTCTAATTCTAGAATTAAAAAAATTTGCTAACGCGCCTGCTAGAGGCAGTGTGATTAGCAAGGACAGATGGGATGGGAATGAGGATTTAGTGACAAAGGATATGGCCTTCGATAGAGGGCCATATCTTCCGAGGCTTTTCGGTTTGCGGGGACAAAACAGTCCGTTTGAGCTCCACATTTATCCGTCAACACTTCTAGAAGAGCGTTTGTTTCTGTGCCTTGGTTGTTCTCTTTAATCTGCACCCAGTGTTACCTTGAGAAGCCTTATACTCCTAGCACAGAGGGAGTCATTTCTTTCATGGCTAGGGCCAACCCTAGTCATGGCCCAGGAAAAGTATTGTGTCGATGTGATCGGTGGAACCTCCTTAGGTGCCTCTCCGGGCCCTAGCTCAACTCGCTCTCCATCTCTCTGGATAAATGTATTGTTCAATCCATATTCACATTGACAGTGGAAGATCAGAGGCGCTTTAATCGGAATCGCCTGACCTATTTACATAGGTCAATCAAAACTTGCTTCGATGCAGTCGGTCCCATGTTCCACGTGTAGCTTGACTCTCCCTGGCCATCGTTCCACCTCATCGCTGGTCTCCTCCTTGAACTGGTCCAGCAGCACTGAACGCGCCTTCAGAGTTACGTTCCGCAATCCGCCCATTCGCTTCTTGAAACTCGCCGCAATGGTCTTCACAACCTCCTTGGAATGGTCGGGTTCTGGGACGAGTCCTTGGAAGTGGGTGAATCTGGATCCGTCCAGAAAGTTAAGAATCACCGGGAACAGAATCCTGGGGATGGGCTTCCCCCTGAATTCGAGTGAGGTTAGACACCCACGCTCGACGTGCTTCTCCAAGAGCGAGAGAAAGAATGGCCCGTCTTCGGTCGATATGTCGGTAACGCAGATGTTCCTTAGTCGCGGAATTGCTTCCAGAAGAGCGGCCAGGCCAGGCATCTTGTTCCAACTTTGATAGGTCAAGTCGGTGTAACCGTTGCTGCGACGAAGAAGACGTTGGATCATCTCCATCTTCTGCGCATCGAGCTTCTCAGTCAGGGTATCTGGATCGCTGGAGAATGACAGGTCATTGATGTTGACGTGCTTGGCAATGGCCTTGGAGATGACGGAAGAAGTAAGCGCTACGGCTGTTGGTGGGACCAGCCAGATGAACTGTTCGTTCTATGAAGTCGTAGGGGATGGCGTTCATCTCAGCAAGAGTTTCAGCGCGAGAGGAAGAAGGTGACTGTCATAAGAACGACAAACGGTCCTATATAATAGGGTTTGTTTACACTTATCTGGCGATATGGGGTGTGCACTACAGAGTCACATGTAAAGAGCGCCTCGAAATTTACTTGTCCGAACGATCCTTCTCGCGTCTCCCTGAGAAGGGCGCTGGGGGAAGAATTCTCCTCTCGATCGGACTTCTGGCGACGTCAGCTACAAGGCGAAAAACTGCTCCAAAAGAAGCGGACTAGTCTCGAAAGACTGAGTATCTACTTGCTGGGATCCATATCTACTTGCTGGGATCCTAGGATCCCATTGGAGGGCGAAAATATCGATGGGCAAAACAATCGATGCAACAGGGTACAGCGAAAACCCACTGTTCCTATCCACTGTTATGGACGGGACCGTTCACGTGCGTCTCCATGTTGCTTCGACAGTAAACAAACTGTGTGGACCATTTTTAGAGCTCGCGAAGAGGACGTTCGAAAAGTTGAGCCGCAAGCCCATGTGGACCATGGAAACTTGGGCGTTCTGGAAGATACGGTGACGATGATGTGGTCATAATGGTCTTCTTGCTGATGGCGATGGAACTGCAGTATTTCTGGATATCCACTCCTTCTAGGTACTCGGTTGGCGAAAATTGGTGAAACTCAAGCAAAAAATCAAGCGGAAACTGGAGAAGATGGAATGCCATATAAGATGTGCTTAAGAAGGCACAGAGAAGACACTGTGTCGATCGGATAGTCGTCGGGAAGTACCTCACATCACACCTCAACAATTGGTGTTGGTAAAAAACGCTGAACACCGGCACAAAGTACAAAGGTACAAAGCAAACAGCTATTCCCTTCACCATTTTCTCTCACCGTCACTGGTTTAGTCACGCTTCTTCAAACGCCGTCTTTTTCCTTTCAGAAATGGATTCCGTCCCCCACGACTTCATCGAGCGGACGATCCTTCTCGTATCTCCCCCGAAATCTTCCCCCTTCTGCTCCCTCTCAGGCCACTGGGGATGCGCGGCGCGTCTTAAGGAGGAAACTATTCATTTCCGACTGTTATTCAATGTGAACTTCTTCCCCATGCTCTTCAGCTGCCAACTGGACCACTGCCCTCAATTTGGAACCGTCCGCCTCGAAGACCTCCTCCAGAAAGAGCACACTTGCCTCACCTCCTTGAAGGTCTACTGCTCTCCCAATATCCACCCAGGATATAAGAAGATGAACAGCCAGAGGAAGGAGATGCTCCAAAGTCTCATCAGGCGAAGCAACGGTTTCACTGCCTTGATCCTTAAGTCGTGGCCGAAGGACTCGCCCCTTTTGGTCACTCCCTTGGAAGCGATCCCACGGGTCAGGCCTTTCAACCTAAAGCTTCTTCGCCAGAAAAGTAAAAGACGACTCCGCCGCTCTTTTCGTGGACAAGTAGAAGCTCATTCTGTCCACAGGGCACTTCGCTGCCGAGGAAGAAGACCTCCTCAAGGAGATGTCCCCCGTGACGACCAGACGCGTTGCTGGCTATCTGACGAAGAGGATGTCCAGAGAAACTTGCCCTGTCCTTCTGGTCCAGTCAAAGGAGCTAGCAGAATAACTCTGCTGGGAGACCGATTGCGCCGCTCCTTTCTTCGTGAAGAAGCGGACACTCACTCTGTCCACAAGGCAGAAGGAGACCATCAGCAGTCCAGCCGTGGAAGAAGACGTCGCCAAGAAGACGCCCCCCGTGACGACCATACGCGTTGCTGGGGGATATCTGACGAAGAAGATGTCCATATTGTATCCTCAGGAAGCGTGTCCAGTCCTCCTGAACAAGTTCAGCAAGGAGCTAGCGCAAAAACGGCTTCCCTGAAAGACCGGAAGCAGGCAAGAGCGAAGGCAAGAAGTGCTAAATATGCAAATAAAACCGCAATAAGCAATAATAAGCAATTTCCTCGTCGATAATCACTGTAAATAAACCATTTCGTCATCACGTTTCTTTACTCCTTCTTATGATAACCGGCACGTCCACCACTTTTCGCTTGTCTTGAGTCGGTTCCAGAAAGGGACAAAGGGAGATGGCTTCTGAGTGGTTCCTGAGAAATGTTCGGAGTGGTTTATCGCATAGAGGGAACGGAACCACAAGGGAGATGAAGATGAGGAACAGGACCGGCGGCATCAATCCTTAATTTCTGTTCTTCTGGTTTCCGGGGCGTGGCGGCGTGCTCGCCTCGTTGAGCTCTTTTGTGGTCTTTAAAGTGAATACCACAGAGCAGTGATGCCAGGGGGTCGCCAAGTCGGCGACGGTCCCCCAGGCTTGAACTCGATGGAAAAATCATGTCGGATCGACTTGACTCGTTAATGCTATTGAGTCGAGTTTCCAATTGAGTATTTTTTTTATGAAATACTGGATTTTGTGGCTCATAGATATCTTTAAAGCGTTATTTTGATGTTTCCAATACGTTATTTGAATAAAATGCCCGATTCGCGAATTTTGGGTATTTCCACTTCTTACTGCAATTGTTGCTAACCTACGAGATATGGTTGCCCTTGTTTCCGAACATTAGCTGATGATGTTCTGGGGACTTAATGCATTTGTATGGACCTACTTGTCCATCTAATGTCAGTCGGTTCTAAGGAGGACACAGAGGCTTCTTTGCTAACCGTGAGACCATGTCGGCTAGCTGGTGAACGTCACCGTCATCACCTTTATTATCGAAAGTACCGTTTCACGTGTGCATCCACGTTTCTTTCGCAATTATATACTTGAGCAAATAGTTCATGGCTCATGGTAAACAAGTCTCATCACCCGGCATCTCTCCACTCTCTCTTATCACCGTCAGCCTCACCCCTTGCTTGGTAACGATTCTTTAGAACCACTTTCAGGGATGGATTTCGTCCCCTACGACTTCATCGAGCGGACGATTCTTCTCGCTTTTCCCATCAGAAGATTCCCACAGATCCCCTTCCGCTTCCTCTCAGGCCACTGGGGCAGATACGCGATGCTTCTTAACAAGGAGACGGAGCCGTATAGACTGACCGTGGTTCTTCACAATCTTACCGACATCTACTGTAGAGCGTCCGGGGCGAGTATCAGCCTAGAACACCTCCTTCAGCACAAGCACACATGCCTCTGCGCGTTGGAGGTGCACTGCGATCCCGAGCCCCACGCGGATGCCGAGAAGATGGACGAGCAGAAGATGGAGATGCTCAAGCGTCTTCATCGCCGCAGCAATGGTCTAACCACGATTGAGCTTTATATGTGGCCCATGGACATGGACACACCTCTGAATGATCTCTTGGAAGCAGTCCCACTAGTCGAAACTGTGTTCCTAAACCATGAGGTCGAAGAAGGACCCGCCGTCTTCTCCCTCGTGGAGAAGCACCTCCAGCGAAGACGTCTCCGAAGGCTGCAGTGCTTCGGAAGTATCCCAAGGGGGCTCCGCACTCTGGCCCGGGCCTTCTTGAAGGAGTCCGAATTCCTCCTTTTTGAAATGAACTTTGCCCATCTCGAAGAGGACTTTGCCAAGGAGATCATCAGGCTGATTGCCGAGAACTTGAAGCGGCGGAGGACCAGAGTACAGGAAGTACATGTGCACGCGAAGGAGATTCTGGCAGCCAAGCTGAAGAAGGAGATGGGAAATGCGATCCAGGGCAGATCATCTTGGAAACAATGGTTTCGACTCTTCTTACATTCGAAGGAAGAAGGACAACAGGGAAGGCTGGAAATGAAAGTTACACCGACGATGACCGACTTCATCACAGTACTGGTTGGCACGGAACTCGAATGGTACAACTTTGCTTAAAGAGCCATGCTTTCATTTGGTAACTCAAAAATCTCTTTCCCTGATTTGCATGCTGGATCTTATGAGGGAAGCCACTTGATCTATGATGGAGAAACTGGAACGTCCGTGGAATACGAACCTGAGAACGCCTCGGCCGCAGGGCCCCAAAAGGGGCGTGTCATTTCGTGTTCCACGGACGTTCCAAGACAAAGAATCGTCTGGGACAAGCGACTCAGAAACTCATTCTGTTCCTGTACGCAAAATACTGGAAAGTGCTATGGAGCTTAAGAAAAAAAGGACGCGGGACAACAGATGATCCTTAAAATTTACCCAATTAAAGATATACATCGAACACTCATTAGTTAGGCACAGGAAGACCACCGGTGTGGGACTTCGCGAACTCCTCCTTGGTGAGGTCAGTGAACTGGTTGACTGCAAAAGTGACGGCAAAAGGGGATTCGTCCTTGTGCATCTTGTTGATTTGCTGGATCTCCGCCAGATTCTTCTTGAAGATCTCGAATCGCTTCGCCTCCTCAGCGGGCGTCGCGTAGTGGCGGTCGAAGTCCTTCTTGAACTTCTCAAAAGCTTGGGCCTCCTCGCTCGGGGTAGGAGCGGCGAAGGCGACGAGCGGAAGGACCAGAAGCAGGACGACGGCGCACTTGCTGAACATGGTTGACGAAGACTCATGAGAAGTACGGTTGTGCTCTCCTTAAGTACAAACTGTGGGAAGTAACAAATAAGGAAATGACCGGAGCTACTGTTCGTCGAGAACCTGTTTGTGGTTCTTTTTTCAACATTCGCCAAACAACTTTACGCGAAAGACCAAAAAGTGTTGACGGATGACGCACTTCTTCCTATCTAGGGCGGGAGCACTTTAGATCAACGGTTGCTTACGGGGTGATGGTCGCCTTTTGTGACGCTCAAGGTCATATTCGGTACGGTATCGCAAAACAGCCAATGGAATCGACGATGCAATGAGATTAACATAACATTTACCATTATTTTTTCAACCATTTATCATGTTTCAAATTACCATTATTTCGAGCGTAGATGTTGCAGTTGCACCTGTATATTACGACAAAAGATAAATATTGGAAAGAAGATAGAAGGCACACTCTCTAGGACAAGTTCCCACCTTCTAGACCGACTCCAGTGCTCCAGGTTCTATAATTTGTGCCCACTTCGACAAGCATCCCCCAAGAGCCAGAATTAAGGTCTTGCGAATAAGCTAGTTGAATTTCAGAAGAATCCGATGAATTCCTGGAAATTTATATCCGTTTCATCGCGTCACAAAACTTTTGGTACACCCTGCACAGTGCTCCCGCCCTGGATAGGAAGAAGTGCGTGATCGGTCAACACTTCTTGGTCTTTCGCGTAAAGTTGTTTGGCGAATGTTGAAAAAAAGCGCCGGAAAACAGGTTCTCGACGAACAGTAGCTCCTTATTTGTTACTTCCCACAGTATGTACTTAAGGAGAGCACAACCGTACTTCTCATCAGTCTTTGTCAACCATGTTCAGCAAGCGTGCCGTCGTCCTGCTTCTGGTCCTTCCGCTCGTCGCCTTCGCCGCTCCTACCCCCAGCGAGGTAATGCTCCTTCTTGATAAAAGGCTTTAACACTTTAGCAGGAGGCCCAAGCTTTTGAGAAGTTCAAGAAGGACTTCGACCGCCACTACGAGACCCCCGCCGAGGAGGCGAAGCGATTTGAGATCTTCAAGAAGAATCTGGCGGAGATCCAGCAACTCAACGAGAAGCACAAGAGCGAAACCACTTTTGCCGTCAACCAGTTCACTGACCTCACCAAGGAGGAGTTCGCGAAGTCCCACACCGGTGGTCTTCCTGTGCCTAACTGATGAGTGGTCGATGTATATCTTTAATTGGGTAAATTTCAAGGATTATCTGTTGTCCCGCGTCCTTTTCTTCCAGCGGCTTGATGTAATCGGATGCCAGTTTAACTTCGCGTTTTCATTGCATGTCAAAGGTCTCGACGCGAAAATTTGACGGAGTTTGGTGGCGCCGGGAAAACTGCTGATTCTGATACTTTGTCAGGCAAAATGTCCTTGAGCTCCTTGAAAAAACCATGTCCGAGATCGTCTTATGAGACCCCGTTAAAGTTTGAAGAATCCTATTCAATACAGTGGAAGAAGAAGGCAGGCACTTAGAGCGACCGCAGAGGACGTCGCCGGTGCCAAACAAGATAAATCAAGCGTTGGCCATATCCAATCAGCTGATGTGATTAATCAACCCTGTCCGGGAGGACCGACGGGGCTGTCCCGGCACGATTGTCACCGTAGTGCTGACTGGTCACCAGAGGAATCCGCAGGGAACATTTTATTCCTATATCCTTCGAGCGGCGTGAGAGAGCGCAGACGGCTAGTGAAAGAGTTCTTCTTTGCTCGTCTGCGCTCTCTTGCACCGCTCGAAGGTGACAGTCAAGCGGTTTATAGGCCTTTATAGCCTTTATAGGCGTTCTTGAGTGGAATTTCGGAGGTTCACCGGTAGCACTCACTCTGCCGGTCATCCTGGCACGATGGTCATTTTCTTCGGAGCATATGAGAGCTAAGATCATTTGATAGTGCCCAATTCAGCGAAGATCGGAAACGATGGATACAGAATATGCTTCCCACAGTAGTCCCAAGAGAACCGGACTCTCCAAGGGTCTAGGAATAGGGACTGTCCGCCCGGACGAGCCTAAGGAGTGGCCGCGGCGATCGCCGGTCAGCGTCGCGGCGTTCCGCAGTTGTTCACTTCTCCAGCATCTTCTTCTTCTTCTTAAAACAACACGAAAACGCAATCGGGCTCTTCAGCGGCCCCTCAACTCTCCGCTGATCGATTTTCGTCTCCGTCGCCGTCGCCGCCGCCGCTCCCAGAACCTTCGGGCCCGGGGCCATCCTTCGCTCTTCATATTAATAAACTTATCTGGCGCGTCTCATCCATAATGCATTCCGAGCAGGGAGAAGGAGGCGCCGAATCCACGGGCACCTGGCCGCGCCTCAGGAGCCTCAGAGCCTCTCGCGCGCTCGCGATTGTACCCAGGCGGCCACGGCCGATTACTTATTAATTCGACGTCAGGGGCGCGGCGGCGAAGATAACAACGCCGTCGGCGCGCCAAATGGGACTAATCACGCGTGCAGCGAGCGGGAGGAAACATGCCGGAAGGCAGAAGCGAAGAAGAAGGCCGGCGCCTCTCGGATTAAGAGCTAATCCGCATTTGTTTATGCGCTATTAGGCGATCGCGAGTTGTGACTCGCCGCGCCAGTTCACAGCCGCCAGATCGATGCTCCGGGCTCCCGTGCGCCGGATTCCGTTCGGGACTCCGAAGGCTCCTGAGGAGGAGATGCTCTGATTCACTTCGGGATCTTGATCCGGCCTTCTTTTGCACTTTTGTTTACTGTCTTGGGCCCTTTTCATGTCCCTCTTTTTCCCATAAAAAAGCTTATAACTGATAAAAATTAGTCTCTTGTGGATCGTCCGATCTTTCGAACTCTGGACCTTTCTTAGAGCTTGCTGCTTAGGCGACTGCTACATTTGGACTTTGCTGTTTGAACCGGGCCAATCGGGGTTCCAGTCATTGGCTCGTGGTCTTTTTGCTACCCTGCTCTTCTACTTCACACTTTGATTCATCTAGAGATCTTGATCCAGCCTTCTTCTGTTTGAATATGGCTTTTGTGCTGTTCTTTATTTCTACCTCATCTTGGACTTCATTTCATAGCCCTTTTTTTGGGTTCTTCGGACAGATGGTTTTTCGACTCTCCTGATGCTTCAAAATCTCTTCAAATTCGGAGTTGATCTAAAGTTGCTCTGAAGAATTTGTACGAACCGTGATCAGAAACAACATTTCTTTGTTTTTTGGCCTCACTAGTGTCCAAAATTTTACTTCATTCAGTTTCCCTGGCTCCCTTCACGAAAGATAAAGTTCCTTTGTACATATTTCCTTCTGATCCAGTTATCTTTTCCATGTACTTTTGTTTACCTATTCTTCTACATTGAGCTCTTTTGATGTTCCGAAATCGGATATCCAAAATCTATTTATTTACCAGAAATGGGCCACTTTTCCCTCTATTCTTGAAATCAGAGTTCTATTGATACTCTCTTATAAGGACGATCGCTCATTCCCATCTACTCCAATAGAAGACGACTGTTCTGCTAGTATATGCTTCCGTTCCAGGCATGAAGGTGGCTCTCGAGACCCTGTAGGATGTCCTCCCCATTTGGGGCCTTCTTGTTTATTTTTAGCTCTGTTTGGTTGACGCTTACTTCCATTCCATGAAAAGTGGCCAGCCATCCATTCTCCTCGTGTGTGTCATTCCTGGAGCATTTGGACAAATTTTAATCAAAAGTGGACGAAGGGGATTCTCTCGAGGCCTCTGGGGATCTGTTTGTGTTGTTTATGCCCATTCCCAGCTCGTGTTCCCATTGTCTCGTGTCCAAAGGACGATATAAGTGAAATGGCATATACTATTTATGGACCTCTGACTGTCCTAATGTTCATTTATCTGGTTTTTATGTTTTCCTGGTTGTATTAAGGTATAGTAGCCTGCTGTGTAAGCACTCTCCGCGATTGTAGCAGGCCTTCCTTCCCCACTGCTACAGCCATTCTTTGACAAACTCTAAAAAACTTTGGCCGCCCTCTTACATCCGGGCATGTTTTGATTAAGAGTTATGAGTCATGGCTAACCTCTTCTTAAAAACTTCGTCTTTAGCGTTTTACGAATGATGCTGAAAATTCTGGACCTTACGGCCATCTTACCTACCTTACCAGATCGTGGTTACCAGTTTTCCTAAGCCAACCCAAACATTGTGCAAAGTAGGAGCCACCTATGACTGCTCGGGTTACCGTATCGAGAGTCTGCTTCGTCTTCGCCTGAGCGGACTGGAGAGCCTTCTGAGCAGAGCTCCCGACGACTCCACACGCTAAGCTACACATGTATGGGATACATCAAATTCTGTTGTTACCTAACTTCCCTGGAAAGCGCAGATGCCTTTCTGGTGCGCATTCTAAAGTATCAGAGTGAAATACTGTAACTGATGTTTTGCGCACTTCTTGATCGTGTTTACAATAAGCAGAGATCAGAAGAATCGATTAGGAACTGCCTATACTGAAATCCACGAATTTCTGGGTCCAATCTTCTTCAATTGGCGCAGTGGCTGTCACAACAGAAGCTGGAAGTTCGCGTGTCAAGACAAATGTTCACATCTTCGGCTCGGCCAAAAACAAGGCCCCTCAAGGTCCTTCCAGCAGCAGAGAACACCCAAGTGTTGCGGAAGACCCCTCTGGGGCCGATCAGCGGACAATGCGCGAAGAGGATTGGGCGTGGGAATCACTTAGCGGCGGGCCTGGGGCCAGCGAAGAAGCTCCGTCCGGGGAAGCCGGAACTCTGGCGCCGCCGTTGCCCGCAAAACAACCCGGGCTGATATTGGATTGTCTTCCCGGCGAGACGCGCGTTTCTTCGCTCCGGGAAGGTGTCGGGAGCATTCTTCTCCAGAGACGCCATCGATTCGCCTCCTTTGAGGTCCACCGAGGTTCATTAAAAGTTCGTTTCTCGCTGTAATAAGTTTCCCCCGAGGGTCCGATGATTTATTCGGCTCATTCTTCCTTTTTTGGGCGCGCGATTCGAATTACTCCGTCCTTGGAGGAGACGTCCATCATCCGATGTCCTGAGGAATCACGGGAGCCCCACGAGGAAAGCAATTAGGGGCCAATGGCAGCTTTGAGGAGTTTTTTCCCGGGCGAAAAAGGAAACGACGTCGTATCACGTTTTCGGGGAATGGGCCGACGGATGAGTGCGTCGTGGCGGGACCCCGGCTCCTATGGGTGCACTTTGGTTATTTTCGGGTCTTATGGGTCTAGTGCGCTGGAGGCTGAGAGTGATCTAGATTATCACTATTTGGGGTCAGGTTCGAGTCCTCCCTGAAGACATCTTTTTGTTTGTACTCTCTTTTTGTTTTACTGACGTTTCCCTCTTTTCTTTTGATTAGTAAGCGAAACTAATCGCCCCAAAATTGCATGGAAGATCGTGTTTCCCTATTTTATTTGCTTCCTGATTGGGTCTTGACAGATTGTTCCGATTTTTGACATATCGAGAGCCTCCCAACCCGTTGTGATAAAGAAAAGAACTGTAGATTCCTAGAAGATGTCCCTGCTTTGCCAAGATAGCCGTAGATCCAATGCTGGCGGTCCCCACTACCGTTTTTGGGACCCAGGTTCGAGTCTCCGCTCGAGAACTTCTTTTTTATAACTCTTTTTTTCTCTACTATGGTTCTACTAAGACGGTCGACGAAGAAGAAGAAGCTCGAACGCTCCTATATTGCTGAACAAGAAGGTCGCCTCCTGAAAGATTAAAAACCACTTAATTCCGAAGGAAAATTTGGTCTTTTGGGTCATCCGATCCGATGGATGGGAACCTTTCCCTCCACGGTGGTCAGAAGAATCCCATCTTCCTACAAGAACACCCTCTATCCCACAAAAATCGATCCCACTTTGGGTCATCCGATCCTCGGGGCCCTCCGAGGCCAACTGTCCCTTGCGTCCGATGAGTGCAACGAGCCGCGCCGTGCTAATTAGCCGCCGTCTTCGGTTTTTTCCCTTTTGGACCGCTGGCCACCGACCGCCTATGTTTCATATGAAACGCGATATTACAACGCGGCGCATCGGCGCGTCTTCAAATCCTGTCAGAGCGCCCCACGTGGCCGCCTCGTCCGGACGGCTTCTTGACGCGCCGCCCGAGGCGCCCAAATTCGATTCTTTTGTGGACCGCTCGCGTGTTTGTTTACTTTTCGCAAACATCGGATTCCTTTCTTCCGCCCTCCACTCGCGCTCGTTCGTTAACTCTGTCCGTGTTGCGCTCTTTTCGGACGTTGCGGATCGATGGTAGCGGGGATGTCAAGTAGGGGGACAGTTGCGAGCTCGGAGGGTCGACGTCCACAGGGAATATTCTTCAGGGGTGTGTCCGTATCTTGGCCGATGGTCCTATCTGATACAGGAGATGTATTCCGAAGGCAACCGGTTGAGCATGTAGTGGTCAATCTACCTCCTCTCTTTCATAGGAACAAAGATTGTAGCTTTTCATTTTGGCTTCTAGTTGCTTACTTCAGAAACCCGGAGAAGCCCTTACCATACATAGATATTTATCTTTTTTTCGCTTTTATCGTGATCCTGTGCCAATAAGAGCGCATCATTAGTAAATTCCTACAGTTCTTTTCTATATTTGTAGATTTTTCGAAATGCCTATTACAGTTCTCCATGCAACTCTTGGGTACTGTAATGGCGAAATCACGTCATCTGAGGAGCTCTTTCCATGCCTTAACAGGCAAGTGAGGACTTGATTTCTGTGTCTTCGTAAACGATGTGTGTCCGAACGTGTCAGTGGATAGGAAAGTGGCCAAGAAGTATGTGCTCTTTGTCTTCAAGGGTTTAGCGCGCTTTGGCATAGATTATTCAGTTAACATTAGGGTTGTCGACGCTAAAAGGAGATCTCGAAGAAGACAATGTGAGTGGGTGAAATGCTTGCCAGTTAAATCTATGATTCTCAGTTTGATAGCACCAAAGATGGATCTGATGGCTTCTACAAATACAGTGTGATCTGTAGGCGCTAAGTAAGTATGATCTTGCTTGGGAATACCTGTAAGGGGCTGCCTTGCTTTGAAGAGTAGAACCTCGTTCTCAGCCTAAAAACCTCGTTGGATTGATCCCATAATAAATAGCCAAAATGTGGTGTGCATATGTGCCCCTTAGTTTAAGTCCACAAAAACCTGGATCGTGTGCGTCATAAGCATCAGAACAGTGGGCGACCGCTCCTCCAACGTGGCCGTCGTTGGGAGGGCGACTTCCACGTTTCTAGCTTGCTCGTATGTACTTGTAGGCGGTCCTCAACTCCTTCGGACTCTGTTTGCTTTGTCTGCGTCTCCCGACGGGTCTCTGGAGGGCGTCCTGCAAAAAGTGTCTCGGAGGGTGGGATACCATGTGCTAATGGAGAAGAGGTCCTAGTACTCCATAGGTCCAAAAATGCTCGGGGAAAAGGAGTCGACGTTTCCTAGGTGTGACCAATCCCCTCCCCCCTCCTTCTCCCCCCCCCCCTCCCAGCGGAAACCCGTAAACCCCATCATCTTCCTGTTTGCGCTTCCCACCACCCTGGAAAGGTCGTCCACCCGGTCCCCTCCTAAGCATGCGGTCGTCAGAGTCTCAAGAAGACAGCCGCCGCGGCTGTGGAATACAGATTGCGTGTGACGTGTCCTGTGTACACAGAGCCTCGATCCGAACCCAAGGGGCGCCGTCGCCAGGAGCGCACCGGAGATCGAGAGGATCTGTGACAGCGGTCGAGTACCTGTCCTCGCCAGGCCGATCTGTGGTCCTCCCGCAGCGATCTCCACGTCTTTCCGCCTTGTGGCCGGTCCCACGCGGAAGAGTGATAAGGCGGCGTGTGGCGGCGAAAGACTGGCGATAAGTAGGTGAGTTGGCTTGTATCGGAAGCGGTTTGCTTTTTCGGTTTCTGAACGTATTTCGAATTTCTGCGCGGGACCATGCGGACCCATAACTTCGTTCCGGGAGCCGAAGCTCGGGGGACCTACTGTAGCAGGACCTACTGTAGCAGCCCCGCTCATTGTGGGTTCAAATCCCCGTACCCCGAATCATTTTTTTCTTCCTGCATATAAATAGCGCAGGTCTTGAAACGACAATAAACGAGTTTTCCTGCAATAACACTGGTTATTGGAGGTCATAAAGATAAACCCATATAACCACGTCGGACAACGTCGTTAGACTCCCTTTTTGTGTTTAATGCTAGCTGACCGCCCCCGGGTCTCGAAACGACTGCTTGGGTGCTTCTGTTCCACGAGGATCTCTTTGCTGTTATAATGGATACCGGGCCTTGGCGATTTTTCTGTGCAATCCTTTGATTCAGGCAAATCGCGTCGGGAGCTGACGTACTATATTCCAACCCATTCCTACTGGGACCCTCTAGGCTTTCCCTGTCCTTTCCGAAAAAAGGACATCTGCCCTAGCCGGTCCCGCCGCGAAGAACCTGAGTGGATTTATTTGTTTTCGGCTCGGCCAATTCATTAGTTGTCGCCTCGTAAGTGCTTCTTCCTAATCCGTGGCCATATGTTCTCGGGCTTCCGCGGCGGAGAAGATGCACGCGGCAGGATTATGTGGGTGTCCTCCGGTCCCGCCGCGACGGCCCTAGTTGGCCAGTTAGCCCGTTGTGTTGACGTTGTCACTGCGAATTGATTATTTCCTCCGTTTTGCTCTGTTTTCGGCTCCATTTCGGAGCACAAAGGCGCCTTTGTGATCTGCCGCGATCTTTGTCCTCGGGCGTGGCGAGAGCCTCTCCAGGGAGGTCGTCCCTAACAGGGTCTCGCCTGGAAATCGTGTGTCCCCGCGCTCGCAATGCCGCCTCCGTGACAATGAGCAATCTTTGTTATTCTTTATTGCTATTTTTCCATATTATATATTTGACAGATGCTTCCAGTTCAGGGAGATCGTGTCAGGACCGACTACTGTACCCTATTTATATTTTGAAAAGGGATTTATATGCCTTTGGTAATCGGAACATTGGGAATTTGTCAAACTTCCTTATACGCTGTTTTAAACCCAGCGGGTTTAATAAATCGTGTCAGGACCATTCGCATATTTCTCCAAAAACATTTGTTTTTTTTAGTAAACAAGTGGTATCCCCCCAATTAAAAAAATTATCTCGATTTAAAAATAAAGTGCACGTCACTTCAATGGCCATTCAGGGACATTCGCTTCAGGACCACCCATTTTCATCGAATTATCACTTCCAGCCTGCCATTTTTCTTTTTCCGAGCGTCATACTTCCTCCTTTCGGGATGGAATTTTCTTAATGGAACCGTGGCAATAAGAGTGATGAAAAGCGGAACAGGCTACGGAAGTATCCTAAAAACTGCACAGCGGGTGCCATTTGAACTCTTTTTGCGCTCGTGACGTCTTGGACGCCGAGTGCAGTGATGACATGTGATCCTGGGCGGGGTCACAATGTTCGACATTTGGCTGCAAGGAAGAAGGTGGTAGATGGGCTCTGGTCCATTAGGAAAGGTCAGCCGGATCGCGTTCAGAATCATTCGCTCCTTTAGGGGAAATATTTCCGCCCATGTTTGCCTTTGTTAAGTAGCCTTTCGATTCATTTATGACTTGAGGAGGCACCGAAGAGTGATTCACACTATTTGGATCGGCTCATTCTGGGTCTCGAAAAGAAATGTGGCCCGATCCCAATTTCGAGACGGTTTCTACCAGGCTTTCGGGTCGGGTCTCGATCCGATTGGGTTGAGGCACTTGTTCAGCATTGGTCTTTCTAGCCAACCAGATCCTAACACGCTAAAAAGAGCAATCCTATTCTACATGTAGGTCTTCCGGGAACATAAAGGTCCTGAAACGAATAAAGTGGACCTACTGTTTCATTCTTGAACCTCCTGGTACTGTACCTTAAGGGGCCTATTTGACCTGAAATGGCGCTGTAGATCCTCTCTTTGTCCAGAAAACTAAGGATAGCCAAACCCAATGATGGAACTTTAGACCCTGGAACCATCTCTGTCCTTGCCACCGCCACACCCAAGACCCTGAAACCCTCGGCGCAGCTGCCCTCTGGAGCCGTCCTTGTCCGTCGTTTGCATATTCCTGTCACGAACATGTCACCGTCCAATTAATCGGATTATCCGTCGCGCACTAATTGAGTCGTGTCGGGAGCCTGCGTGCGACACGCCTTCCGCCCGGGTCCTTGCCTAATTTATGGCCGCGCCAAGAAGGAGTTTCGGCGATTTATGACCGCGTTCACGCCTCGAGAAGACTTTTCGTGTCGTGTCGGGACCGCGGAAATTGGCCGCGAGCGATGTCCATTAATGTGATCTCGCGGGAATTCGATGATTTTGGCGCGAGTAAACAAGAAGTCTTCAGGGCGCCAGGGCCGAATGGGCACAATTGCCGTCTGGCGGAGGGAATGCGCACCACCTCAGCGGCGGAGTGGAAGATCAACGGCGAAGAGACGGCCCTCCTCGCCCACCACTACCAGATCGCCGACGTCATCGAGAAGTGAGTACCTGAGGGGCGAAGACCGTCTTGGAGCCGAGAATGGTGGATAGGGGAGGGAGTAAAGGGAAAGGGGTTAAGGATGGCGCAGAGGGCCCGCAGAGGGTTATACAATGGATAGGCCTTGAAGGGTCTTCTACACCCGAATTGTCCCATCGACCACCCACGACGATTGCCGAACTCTTGACTTTTAAGAACAATTTCAAGAAAAGGCTTTCAATCTTCGTATATTTCAAGCCTATCTTGAAGAGGACATTTCGATGCATGCCTGAAAATGACAAAATAATCGTGGGTTTGAAAAAAGTAGGCCTTAAAAAAAAGTAAAGAAAAAAAAGTAGGTCACCCCTTCTATGAGGGGCAAACTTGAGCAAATAGATACGTTCGCTCCCCCTCTATGTTTTGTGTATTTTTCGCTTTCAACATCAAAAGCTGCCCCTCAATCACTTCTACACCTTCACTCAAGAACTGTAGCTTCCACTAAACCCATAAGCAGCCCGATCTGAACCCACATTTTCTATTCACAAGATTCGGCGTTCCCGCGGCCCATTGACGAATCCATCCGGCGGGTGATTCACGGCGCGGAACGCCTCAAAAAATTCCGAAATCACTAATTTATGCATTGGAGTCCGTCGCGACTGTTGGCGGCGGACATAAAGTGATCGCGGCTAAGTGCGCTGGGAAATTTATTCAGAAGGACATACATGGTGGAAGGGGTCAGTGGTTGACGCATAAAACCTTCTTCTGTCATAAAATTTCCGAAGGAAAGGGGAGGGAGCATACGACAGTGTTCTAGGGACCTAATCCTTGGTGGTTCAAGATGATCAGTAGAAGAATCAGTAGAATAAAAAACAAAAAAAGGTTGTATAGTTTCTATATTCTTTAAGCGAAAAAATATCTGCCTGAGGGCGGATTCGAATCCATGTTAGCCTCGCTGGGTTCGAATCCGGCCTCGAGTCGGATTTCTACGTCTTTTGACATTTCTTCTGACAGCATTTGAAGCTAGAGAGTGCGGGCCATCTTTAAAGACCCTCCTTTCCAGGGGTCCTCTGAGCGTCGTCTACCGCGCAATCCACCGCAATAGCTCCAAGCCTTTCACCGTGAAGAGCGTCGATCTTCACAAATACAACCTCTACACTGGTCTGACACGGGACGGTGAGTGACTTCTTCTCTGTCGACTTCTTGAGTAGGTGGTCGAGCCCCATGCACCACTTACTCTGATATCTATGCTTCTCACGAGAGAAGACGCCACTGTAAGGCTTCTTGACGTTCAGACATCGACAAGGAGATCGAGATATGCGCCTCCTTGAAGCACCGGTTCATGTGCGAGCTGCGCGACGTGATCGCGGGGGACGCGGCCGTCCACATGGTGTTCGACTTCCTCGAAGGCCAGGACATCTGCTTCGAGATCGTGAAGCGCGCCTCCGCGGGCTTCGTCTACAGCGAGGCCGTCGCCAGCCACTACATGAAGCAGCTCTTCGAGGCGCTCAACTACATGCACAGCCAGGGCGTCATCCACAGGGACATCCGTCCGCACAACATTATACTAGCCAGGTGGGTCTTTACCGGAATTTGGCCGAAGAGAGTTGGTCCCACCACGAAAAAGTGACACCTTAAACCTTCCTTTTCAGCAAAGACAATAGTGCTCCTTTGAAAGTTCGCGGGTTCGGCGTGGCCGTGCGTCTTTCCTCCCCTGACGCGCCTCCTGCCCTTCTGGGTCGTGTCGGGACCCCACAGTTCATGGCGCCTGAGGTCATCGCCGACGGGCCCTACGACTCCCGTGCCGACCTCTGGAGCGCGGGGGTGCTCCTCCACCTTCTTCTCTCGGGTCGCCTTCCCTTCGTCGGCTCCAAGGAGCACATCTACGAAAGCGTACAAGAGGGCCGCTACTCGGTAAGCACGCCTCTACGCCCTCCTACGCTCCTCTTACAGCTCAGCGGCGCACACTGGGCGTTGGTCAGCAACAGCGCCAAGGACTTGCTCATGAGGCTGCTCACGGTCGACCCCAACGAGCGACTCTCGGCCGCGCAGTGCCTCGAGCACTCTTGGATCGTCGAGAAGGGACCCTCCAAGAAGCACCTCAACCTGACCGTCGACAACATCCGCAAGTACAACCAGAGGAGGAAGCTCAAGGTAAGTGTCTAGCCGGGCTCTTCTTTTATCTGTTGCCCTTGAAAGACCATGCCTAATCCAGCGCACAAAATGAGGAAAAAAGGAACAGTAGTTCCTTTTTAGGAACAATAGCTTGAACAATAAGATTGAAAATACAATAAAATGCTGGAAAAAAATACAAAAGAAAAATATTCCCCTCAGAGAGGACTCGAACACTTATCGAGCCTCGTGCCGTACCAAAGTACTTTCACACTGACATGTAAACCCCCTGGATAAAACGTAATCTCCATTTACGTATTTTAGCCTATGTTTTGCGGTACATCCCTCCTAAAACCGATCTTAAAATCACCCGTAAAACATGCCTGCCGGTCTTAACTGGAACTAACTCAGCTTCAGATATATTTAGCAAATGGCGCAATTAATGACGTAATGAAACGACTCCCTTTTCAGAGTAATGTGCTGGCGGCGGTAAACAACCCACGCTGGTCGCGACTCCAGGGCTCGCGCTCCAGCTACTCCGTGCTCAGCGGAGACTCCATGCCCGGTGGCGACACCTGCGACGCGGACGGCTGCACGCGGAAGGGACCCTGCGAGGTGACCGACGAAGACTTCGCCGCCGTGGACAGGGTGAGTCCCTAATGCGCTTCTTCTTAGTCCTCTCGCTAATCGAGGGTGATTTGTGCGTTTTTGTTTGTATTTCCGAGTCTCTTTGTTTTCCGGGGGTTTGGGAGTCTCCCTACACCAGATGCACTTAAGTCGTTCATACAACACTAAGCACTAAGGCTCAACGGCATCGTCGGGGGACTCTCGGGAAGAATCCCTTGTCAGCTATTTAGGACATGTTTTGGAATACTTTTCCTAATGTAAGTGCATAAGTCCAAAGGACAGGGCTTTTTTGGCCTCGAACAGCATAATCGTCTTTGTGGGGTCGATTTTAGAAGAAGAGCAATGTACTCTGAACCTCTTCCCCAGAACTTTGGGGATTTGGGGATGGAGATCTTGGCGATCTTCATCATCTTCAGCACGGTGATCTTCAGCGCGTTACAGGGCGCTTGGTTACTCCTCCATTTTAGCCCCCTTTCTACATTATCATAGTTTTACATGTCATAAAGACTTTAAAACAGTGCCCGTCAAAATTATACGCAACCCACCTGATTTTCTACTTTTTGTTATTCTCTCGACGATTTTCGTGTAGATGCATGACAACATACTTATTTGGAAGATTTTCAGTTGGTTTGCCACTGGGTGTGAAGATTGGTTGGTAGGAAAATAGCCAATTACTGATATAGTGGACGTTAGATCAAAAACTGCGGAAACCTATATAGTGCTACCTATATCCTAAAAGTCCTTCATATTGTTGACGATGGGATTTCTGGGAACTTCTCCAGGTTGTAACGGTTTGAAAACCCTATTAGCACATATTTTATGGCTAAAGACCTTCTGCTCAGTTCTACATGTGTGAATTCTTGCAAATTTTCTGAATTTTTCTCTTTGTCACCCTCCCCTCTTAGCCTGGAAATCTTCTCCTCACTCTTACCGATCTCCCTGTGGCTCTAGAGCCACCGAGCCGTCACGGAGACTTCGGTGAAACAAGGCGTGATGATCCATGGGCGCGTTGGGGCGACTCGTAAATCATAAGAAGCAGCGCAGGGAAGTGCTCAAGGCGCGCAGAAACGGACCGAAAGTGAATTATGCGGGGCGGACGGCGTTTTTGCACTTTTGAGGGATGGCGATGACGAGAGTGATGGATGGACTCGGCGACAGAAACTCTCTGTTTTCGCCGTCGCGCTCCATGTCGCCCCGTGGCTCTCCGCGGCCCCTTCGCGGTGGTTGTATATCCGGCGTGCATGGGGGTTCTGGGTACTGGGTCTGGATCTTTTGGGAGTACCGTAGGGCTGCGACTGTAGGAAAAGTAAGCATGAGTGACCCAGAAGTGGACCGAAGATTTCAAGGTTTCAGGATGGCCTAGGATCTTTAAGAACAATCATTGTAAAGCACGAAGAAACCATCAGGGAATGCACTATTTAGGGAAATCCGGCCGGGACCTTCTTATATTACGCAGAAGTTCGACTTTCCCTTTTTTGTTCTACCAGCCAGGTCATTGTCACTGGTCTCAGATGGATTTCCCTGAACTGTAGGGCCATGTCAGGGACACTTTCGCCCATGGTGACGCCACGTTCGCCCATTTCTTGCAAATTAACACCCTCCCGACGCACTGAACGCGTTGATTTTAGCTAAAATAATCTCAACCGAGGGGGGCTTATCTCAAGTCGACTTAGGTCATTCATATAATCCCCTACTTACTGCCAAACCTGCACACCTCTGGCTATATTTACCTTCTTCTCCCCCTCCTCCCTAAATATATCCCCATTTCTCCCACTCCTGTCGATGTGTCCACATCTACTTGACCCTAATTGCCCGAGGACGATACTATTAAACGGGGAAAGCAATGATTGGCCCACCGCAATCTCTCCGGAATGTTCTTGTGTAAAACCGATTGCGATCTCTTGCTGATGGCAACATGTGTCGCCGGGAAACCAACAACCCTTTTACACTTTAAAGAAGCCGCCAACGGGGTGGAAATTAGCAAAGCGACGTTTCCATGGAGTCTTTTCGAGACCACTTCTTTTCGGGACCACAAAAGGTTGCGATTGTGACTTTAAAAGGAAGTAGGGACCGACAAGTGTTTACCCTGAGCTTGATGAATGAATAGATGCTTTGCCACAGGGGGAGAGAAAGCTGGAGGTGCAATCAAGCGTGAGTGCTCAGAGTTTAGGTCATTAGTTACGCTCAACTTTCCTTGCATTCTCCTTGAAGTTGGGCAATCTGAGCATCCTCTGGGTTGGAAAGCCATGTTGGAAATAGAGATGGGAAGGTATCCGTGGGCTCCTAAAGTTTCTAGAACACGACGGATGCTCACTTCCCCTTAGCGAACGGTATGTTTACCGTGGGAAGGCTTCTGTTTGATTGTCAAGGTTAGGCTCGAGTTTCACGATGGCAGGAAATCGGTCCTTCCTTCAGATTTTGCTCCTTTTATGCGACTTAAAAGAGGGCTTCATTTGTGTCCAAAAGACTCTTCATGACTCTTTATCTTAAAAACACCACACTATTGTCACCTTAGAAAGCCTTCTGTTTGATTGCCATGGGGTTAGGTTTGAGTTTGAGGATGGAAGGAACGCTGTCCTCGAAAAATAGATCCCTCTTTCAGATTTTGCTCCTCTTATGTGCCTTAGATGGGTGCTTAGATTGTGTTCAAAGATTGTGGCTTGTTTCCAGAAATTCCCAGCCCGTGATCCCTATATTAGGCCCATTTGAGAATTTGCGACTCCAGAGCACTCTAGATCCCAGGAGCCGGCTTTCTTCTTTACCGTGAATGCCTTTATCACGTGGCTGACTTAATCTAAGCACCTGAGATAGTCAGATCACCTAGCTGAACTTGTCAGAGCCCCGTAACCCTCTGACCAGTCCTGTCACCGGAGGACTCCAACTCCCTCGCCCTCTCAAACCGAACTTTGGCCCTGTGTTGCAGCTTTCCGGTCATTAATCCCGCTCCGCTTCCAGATCCTCACGTCACTGGACCAGATCGCCGCCCTCACGGACCAGCCGTGCAGCGTCGACGCCGCCTCGCAGATGTCCTCGGCGCTCGGCGACAAGTCGCTCCACACGCTGCTCATGGTGAGTGTCCCGCGGGGACAGTTAGTCAATTTGCGCGCCAATTATCGCCTCCTCCGTCCCTTCTTCCTAATTATCGAATTTCGAAGCGCGCGCAATCGAAGGCGACAGCCGGGGAGGGGCTAGGGTCAAAGGGCGCGCGCAAATGTGATTTGGCCGAGTGGCCGATGACGGGCTCAATCAACGGCCGCGCCACTATTGTCCGCGCTCCGCGCCGACTCGAGTAGCCCGCGCCGCCCAGGAGTGCCATCGATCGGCGGAGAACGCCGCCGCCGTTCCGCAGCCCCGGGCCAAGCGATCAGGATCAGCCCGGGCCCTTCTGGAGGCCATGCGCGTCTCCTCGGACTAGCGCCATGCCGTCCGCCGAGATCGCCGCGATCGAGGCGCGCGTCGCCACCATCAGCCTCACCGCCGAGGTGGGTCCGCTTCCTTTCCGGGCAGGATTGCGTCGTGCCGGGACCCGATCGATCTTTGTCAGATGGTTGTTTGCCTCCTGCTGGAGGGTTGTTGTTTTTATAAGCTCGGCCAATGGGTTGTATCGCGGTGGGCGACGATTTCTGGTCTCCAAGAACCTGGGCCGATCAATTAGGGACAAGAAGTACGGATAGTCTCCTGAACAAATGATGTCGGCTATGGGCTTCTTGGTAGAGGGGTAAACCTATCCTGGAGGCCTCCCGTGAGCTTCTGTAACCTATTGTACTAGGTGACGATAACTGGATGGAAGGGGCATCCATTAAGGCTCTCCGCTCCCAAGAATCGGAAGGATCAAACGATTTCTAATCCTTCTGACCGCCTGTGTCACGATTAAGGTCTCCAAAGAACATCAATTGGACACTTGAAATGGAATCTAGGTTTCCCGATCAGTCCAGATAAGGTCATGGTACTTCTAGTCCACAGTCACATACTCTTCGCTGTTTTATAAGTTGACGAAGGGTTACCGTAATCGCCAGGTTAACGTATTACTAAGCAGTAATTTGGATTAGAATTCCAGTGTCCTAACTTAGGGCACTGGTAGGACACTGAAAGGGACGTTTTTGTGCCGCTTTTTTGTGCTTTTTGCCGAACGCCTTAACAGTTTTTTCCTTGGCTACCTATTGTTAGATCCTTTGTTGGCATTAATCTATTCACAACACAAAGAAGCCTATATTTCTCTTGTTTACCCTTATCTTTAATTTATTCCTCCCACAATGGTTCTTGGACCGAGATCGGTCTTTCCTAACCAACGCCGGAAACCCTCTACTTAAACCTCTTGACACTGCAAACCTTGCAATCAATCAGCGCTTCCTTTCCCTGGCCCACCCGATCTTTTCGCGTCAAGACCCAATCGATCTCTGTCAGCATTATTTGTCTATTAAGCCACCCACCAGCTTCTTGACCACTCAGTCAATCGTGATTCAAAGGACTGAATGAAGCAGATCCTTTATAGGAAAGGGTGTCCTAGGACGACCGAGAAAGGCCCCTAGCTCTCAAAAATTGAATCCGAAAACTCATCGCTTCTCAGAGCCAATAAATGCATTTCCCTCCAAATTATCGACTTTTTAACGCATTCATAGCCTCGGGATATTCCTCTTCGGCTAAGCGGATCGAAGACGCCCAGTGGGTCCTCCGAAATCGATTTTCTGACCGCCGTTTTGACGCGATAATGAGTAGGTCGGCGAACAAATGAAATTGGAAGTGCTATTCCCCAGAAGGCTCATTATGGCAAGGTCCATTGCACACGGGCGGTCCTGGAACGAAAGGTGTTAGGCGATGTGGGAAAACAGCATCTTGTGAGATGTGTGTGGTTTGTGTGGTTCATTTGTGTGGTTAACCCGTATTAACTACCAAAACTACAGCACCGAGCAAGGATTCCAGTCAGGACCACAACTGGTACACAGACGGTTTCAAGATCGGTTTCTTTCTCCATTATACTTGTCCTACTTGTCGCAATTCCAACTTTAAGTACGATGAGGCAAGTCGAATATGATGAGGTCCGATCCAGAAACTGTCGTTAAACCAATTGTGGTCCCGAGTGGAATACCTTATTTGGTGCTACTTCACGACAAAGGTGGTTTGCACCGGTTTATCGAATCCAACTCAGCCGCTGGAAATTCTAAATTTGCATTCGCTGCTGGACGCAACCGAGTGTCCACCTCATTAAGCCCTCAGCGCGACAATCCCTTATCCCCTTAGGACTCCCTAACGAACTGGTGACGTCGAGAACCGTCCCTCTCCGCTCTGGCCATCGAGCTTTAGAAGAACAGTATCATGGAGATGACCACTACATAACGCTTAAAATGTCTTTAAAGTATCAGCATTACATAAAGTACTCCAAAATCACCCTGTGTGGCACTAGATACCACACGAAGAGTCCTCGTCACAAGTAGGATTACCTTAGGCCGCGCGAGGCGCCGCCAACGGTCACCGACTTGTTTTGGTCGCGTCCGTGCCAGCCTCGGGGGAGGGAAGGGCAAAGTGCTTCCTGCTTCTTTGGAAGCATTTGGCGACGCCTTCCCACGGTTCCCTTGCCGTCTCCTTTTGAGTGCAAGAAGTAGCTGTTTTCCTCTTGTTCCAGTCGGATGCGCAAATGCGTGATTTTCTGTGCTTTTTATTGAGGCTACGTTGGCCCAAAGCCAGTCGCGTGCGCCACGAATTGTAGTGCTACTTGTCTACTGGAAATGCCTCATTTAAGCGGTCCACTGTTGCTTCTTTTGGCTATAATCAGTTCTGATAACACCAGGCCTTACTTGTCCCACACTTTTAAGTACATCTTGCAATACCTCCTGGCACATCCAGGCCTTCCCAAGAGGACCAATTGGCTACGCTTCTGGTGCCTTATTCTGAAAGTGGTCGGTCCACAGCCATAAATCTTAATCAGCCTTCAGCTCGTTCTCGAATAAACCTTCTCCGAAGCAATCCACTCCATTTCGCGTCGTCAAACTATTCGCTTCTTGCCCTGGCCGGGAAACCATAAATTTTACGAGCTTTCATAACTCAGCGTCATCATAAATCGTAAATCCGAATCGTAAATCTTGTCGGAGTGCGTTCATGGCTTTCGGGAGTCGTCAAAAGTTTTTGTGCGAAAATTCAAGGTTGGGAGGATTTGCAAGGAGTGAGGTTTCTTCCAGGGAGTGGAGGGATATGGTAGTCAGTTCCTGGCTATCTTTATAAAAAACAGCGGCTCCGACCTCACTGCCGAAGACAAGAAGAAATGATGCAAACTTATAAACTAAAACGGACATCAATTTTAAAATCTCTGGAAGACCTTCCACGCAAAAGTGTTCCTTGTCCTGACTGGGACGATCGCTCACACATAAGCCCTGCTGTTGTTCTTCAATCTCTTTCGTGTTTTTCACTTCGATGATCGAAGATATCGCTACGGAGCTTAATTAAGCGAAGCTTAATCTCCTTGGAGATTCTTATACCTGGAAATTTTGCTTCTTCCCTTTTATCTTTTGGGGTCATTGGATAGCTCTCGATGAGGCCAATTCTGATTCAAACAAGCCTGTTCTCTGATTTGCATTTTTTAGCGCCCCTAGTTTCTCCGTAGAAGTCTCAAGAACCCCTGTTTTGTGTTGTAAATCCCGTCCTAGACACTTCCTCATCTTTCATTGCGAGCGTCTCGTCGGTTGTCACTCAAAGAAACATTTCCGAAGTGTCCGATTTCAGGATCGCTTCTGGATGCTAGACGTGCGACGATGAGTGACATATTTTGACGTATTCTGCGAAGCTGGCAACAGCGTTCTTAGGCTAGCATGGAATTCTCTGAAATTCCTTGTTGGTACCGAAATGGCTTTCTTGGGAGCAAGTTCTAACATTGTAGATTGCCGTAAGGCGTAGTCCACTTAACGTCTACAAAGCTATGCCCTTCCTAAATCCCGCCAAAGCTAGAGCAAAGTCCAAGCATCTTCTCCGGCCCACTCTTTAATCGATGATCCCGAGCCAAACATTGATCTTCATCTCAATTTACTTGATATATCCTTATTCTTATCCATAATACTTTATGGGTTGCCGCCAGTGCTCCCACCGGCGCTGCAGCTGTTCTTCGATCGCCTTCGTGTGTTTTCCTCTCCGGCTGGATATCGCCAAGCAATAGGGTGAATTCCTTGATCCTCCTCGGTCCTTAGCAACTCCTCTCCATGAACCTCTCGAAGCAATAGCGCCAATTCTGTCACAGTTCCTTTCCAAGCACTGCGTCCCGCGCGGAGTCCCTGAGTCCCTTTTTGATTTACGGGCGTCTTCCAGTCCCATCGATGTGTTATTGCTCGCCACTCATCATATCGAGACGCCATGACGCAGATCGTCTTTTTCGATCGGTCGTCAAGTAGGCGGCGTTCCTCTGATCGCCGAACCCTCGTCCATCAATCTAGCGCCACTCGGAGAGATATGTAAAGAGGCGCTGCACGCTCCTCCGGCCAGTGGGCGATAGTTCTCCGGTGGAATGTCGCCTTCCACTTCTGAGAACTACTTCTGTTTGGGTCCACTGTTTGTGTGACCCAGAGCTCGGTTGGGCACGGTTTATCGGTCTTTCTCACCAGTTCGTTGGTTAGTTCATGGCTGGCTAGGCTTTCCAAGCATATTTTTGCTGTCCTTTTATACTTCTTACCCAAGATTCACGAGTAGAACCTTTCCCAATTCCCTAGGGATCATTGTGGAAACCCCCCGTATGTTTGCGGGTTTTAACTGGCGCCTTCTAAACCCCAGGACCGCCTAGCCTCGTTCTCCTCTCTTTCCGCGCGTGACCCTTTCCGGCTACTGGTTTCCTCTGCAGATGGACTCTATGATGTTCCAAAACCTGCTGCTAGCTCTGCTCACCGGCAGCTTCGTCGTCTTCATCGCCTGCGTCGTGTGCATCGGCGTGTGCACGGACAGGGGCCTTCCGTGTTGCCGCGAGAGTCGCCGACGCGGCTCCGCTCACGACGTCGCCTCCAGCCTTCTGCGGCACTCGGCCATCGTCGTCACCTCAGCCGGCATCGACTTCCCCGAGCCGGTGTTCATGCTCCAGCAGGAACACGCCAAGGAGCCCAGCGAGCCGCCTACGGAATGCGGTGCGCCTAATGAGTCTCTTCTTCCGGCCTCTTCATTTGCTCCCCTAGGTTCATCTTGTCCATCCCTCCCACCCCTAGCTCCTTCTTCAGCAGATCCCTCAAACGGAACCAGTAATGAACCGCTCCTTTCAGCTGTATGATCGCATCTCCAATCTGAACGTCCAGCCGGTGGCGACTGGCGCCGACGCGTGCCACTGTGTGACGGAGGTGAGCGAAGACTGAGAGGTTTGGGTAGAGATCCTGCTTCAGGTGACCGGCCACCTCGATGGACTCCTGGCTCCGAGTGCCGAAGCGACCGAGTTGAAGCATCTACTCGCCAGCGAGGAACTCAAGGTGAGACCCGAGGAAGTTTCCTACTTCCACTCCTCGGAGGGAGACAAAACAAGGCCTCATTTCCTCGTCGGCCTCACTCAAAACAAGGGGAATTGATTAGGGTCATTAGTGAGGTCAACAATCGACCGGTGGCTTCTGGCACGTCGGGAAAACAGATCAATATCACTATGTGCTGAGAGCTGCTAGGAACATGTGTGACGGGGATGTTCATGGGAAGGGAAGCGGCTTGTGCATGATAGATAGGTCCCAGAAACGTTCAAAAACACTCTTCAGGTCTCCTAGATGCGAAGAAGGATTTGAGAGAGAGTTGGCTGACCTCAATTAGCAAACAAAATAACATATGTTCCTCCTTCAGGGCATTCTCCAAGCGTACGACATCGTCATCCAGGAGGTGTACGCCGGCCATGGGACCGACCCCGACGACATGATCGCCGTGTCTGGTCAGGAGCCCGGGCTCTCGCAACGACCTGTTTCTTTGACGCAGCCCTACGTGAACGGCCGCGGACCCCCTAGCGGGGTGGCGATGCCGGGCTGCTCCTCGTCGGAGGATTCATCAGCCGTCCCACCGAGCGGTCCGCTCTTCGACGACGACGACGATCTTCTGATGGACGTCGTCAGTCGCGTAAGACTCGTTCAGTTCCAGAAGGACACCGAGGAGCCCATGGGTATCACCCTCAAGGTAGAACTCTTAAATTGATCTACCGTATCCCTCATTGGCCCACTGTTGGTCGGGAAGTGGGTAAAGTAGAATAGAAAGCTGCAGGATTCTTCAAATTAGCCTTCTACCGTACTTCAGGTGACCGAAGATGGGCGCTGCTTGGTAGCGAGGATCATGCACGGGGGCATGATTCACCGACAGGCGACACTCCATGTGGGCGACGAGATCCGCGAGATCAACGGCGTGCCCGTGGGCAACCAGAATGTGGAAACGCTCCAGCGGATGCTCCGGGACGCGCGCGGGAGCGTCACCTTCAAGATCGTCCCCTCCTACAGGTCGGCGCCGCCCGCCTGTGAGATCTTTGTGCGCGCGCAGTTCGACTACGATCCCAACCAGGACGACCTGATTCCGTGCCGCCAGGCCGGAGTGCCTTTCAAAACGGGTGACATCTTGCAGGTGAGCGTCTTCTTCTTCTGCCTGGTAGAAAGATTCTATAATTAGTTAAATCGGACGCTAAACTAACCTTGACCTTTAGGTAATCTCCAAAGACGACCACAACTGGTGGCAAGCACGCTTCGTGGCGCACTTCCCCGCCCTCGGAAGTGGCCACGCCTCCTCCGCCGGTCCTTCGACCTCCGTTGCCGGTCTTATCCCCTCCCCCGAGCTCCAGGAATGGAGGACGGCCTGCCTGGCCATGGAACGTGCGAAGGATAACAGTAAGACGAGGCGGGTCCCGCAACGCTCACCCTCTGTTCAGCGCACTGCATGTGGTTCAGCAAGAAGAAGAAGTACTACACGACGAAGTACCTCCAGAAGCACTCGTCCCTCTTCGATCAGCTGGACCTGGTCACCTACGAGGAGGTCGTTCGCCTGGCCAGCTACCGGCGCAAGACCCTCGTGCTTCTCGGGGCGCATGGAGTCGGCCGGAGACACATCAAGAACACGCTGATACACCGCCACCCTTACCGCTTCGCCTACCCCATTCCGCGTACGAGACTGTCTACAGACGAACAGTCTAGACTGATAGACTTTTAGACACGACGCGACCTCCAAGGAAGGACGAGGTCGACGGGAAGCACTACTTCTTCGTCTCCAACGACAGCATGCTAGCCGACATCCAAGCCAATGAGTACTTAGAATACGGTACGCACGAGGAGTGCATGTACGGCACGAAGTTGGAGACGATCAGAAGCATCCACAGGACCGGCAAGATGGCCATCCTCGATGTGGAGCCTCAGGTGAGCGATGAATGCGTCCATCCTCAGCTAATCTATCCGTTTTCAGGCTCTGAAAGTGCTTCGGACCGCGGAGTACGCCCCATTCGTCGTCTTCATCGCCGCGCCCAACCTCCAGGGTCTCCAAGACGTAGGTCGTCCCGCCCCAAGCGATCCACAGCCCTCTGTTCAGCCCGACGGAAGCCTCGAACGGCTCCTGAAGGAGTCCGAGATCTTGAGACAAGCCTTCGGCCACCTCTTCGACTACGTGATCATCAACAACGACATAGACGAAACCATTCGCCAACTCGACCAGATCGTCGAGAAGCTCAACGCGTCGCCGCAGTGGCTGCCCGTCTCCTGGGTCTACTAGAACGTCCCACCGTAGTCGTCCGGCTAGCCTCCCTCCCCCTATCTGTACACAATGATGACTTCCGCTCTTTGAGTCATTCACGAAAAGTGTCCTTATTCCAGAGTTCCCGCATACTGTCCCAACATTCACACTTGAGTCCCTCGCCAGCGCAGAGACCGCACGTTGCCATTTAGACCTAAGAACAAAACTGCTCTTCTCTTATCTTCGTTTACAGAAAGTTCTATATGTAGAAGTCTCCTGTGATCCTTGTTGCCGAAATAAAAGAGTCCCAGATGGCCACACTTTCCACAACTCCTTCGTACGGATCAGCGAAGTTCTTCCGTGTGTCGTGTGTGGAGACTATAGAAGTTTGGGAAACACTTGGGAAGTAGCCATCACAACAGAATACAGAAGTGGGCTGGCGACAGGCGAGGCGCGTTTTAAGGTTCCTCCCATAAAATGCCCACATCTACGAACGACAGACGAGGACATCATGGCGACGAAATGGCATCATTGCTGCGGCGGTAATTCCCTTTGGGTTTACCAGACTTCCTATGGCCGTTCCACAAACCAACAAACGCATTGGTGCTGACTGAATTTAGCGCGTGAGATCGACTTTTAGATTTTGAGGCCAGTCAGTGTACTACAGCGAAGCGAGATTCCATGATATGAGAATGCCTTTTGCCACGTAATTTGCCAATTTTCGCCTTCTTAATTGAATCACAATTGTCTGTCGAGTGTCTGTTCAACAATAAGAACTCTTGTCGTTCCGCAACGCATAGCGTTAGGAAAGTTAGAAAACAACGGGCCTGGGGGAGGGTAGGGTCCATCCAGTACACCCCATACCACTCGTGGTTTGTCCTAATAATGCCGCTTGCAAAAACATTTTCCGGCCGAGGCCGGATTTTCGGAGGGTAGGCTCCAGGGGGTCGCCAGGTCGGCGACGGTCCTCCAGGCCTGTAAAACAATGAATTTTAGCAGTAGAAATATTTCACATTGAAACGCCTGAGGATTCAGGTTCATATTTCCGACCCTTGGGCGCTTTTATCGGAAGTGCGTTTGTCTGTTTGTTTGTTGGTGGCTCTGCGCGCTTTTGTATCCTAAGCAAAGTTGAAGGTAACGAGCTGTGTGTTTCATTGCGCGCATTCGATTTCGATTCAATGGTCCTTATATGATCGGTTTTCAGAATCCATTCCAATGACCGATTGTACGCCCTTGGCCAGTGACGTGGGACGTCCAGATTCCCCAAACTTCGTGGTAATCCCTTAAACCCGTCTCGCATAGTGTAAACACCGTATTTAGCTCGACCAGATATTCAGCACGTACAGCCAAGCCTTTGCCGCGCTCTCGAAGAAGGCGATGAAGCTCGGGGATCCACAGGAACCTAAGCCCAAACGGAAGAAGCTGCTGAAATTGGACGTCCCGAAAACCACGTTTCGCCAGTATCCTGCTTCCCAGATGCCTCCCGTAGTATCGCCGAGTCCCAAGCCCGCTCATTGTGAAATTACCGTACTCTCGCCGGAGTTCTGCGTACCGCCACCGGACAGCCTGAGGAAGAGGCATGCTGTGAAGTTCGTGCAGTCCCAGCCGAAGCGAACGAGGATTGAAAACGACGACACGTCCTCGTCATCTTCGGACTGCGTACCTGTGCCGAATGTAGCCCCGATCCCGATGGCGCCTGAGGACGACGACCACAAACCTGTTCAGAAGGTACTGGACGACATCGCAAAGATCACCAACCTGGTGGGCCAGCCTGTTGTCAAACCGTACAAACTGCCTTTTTGATTATTATTGCTGATGTTGAAACCAAGAAAAACTTGTACCAATATGTGAAGTCTCTACTTGCGTCCAAGGGGTATCAGATATGTCCTCATCGATCAGTAGTGGTCTCTTCTTACAGTTCGCAAGAAATTTAGTTTACCTTAGCGATTCTCCCGTTGGGATCAGTTGTCCAGGACCCGTTCTTCAATTGTCTTGAAGGAGTCCCATCGGTGCCTCTCACATGTCTTGACCGAGCAGCACATTATCACGTTTATTTAAACATTAAATTTACAACTGGTTCATTTCCTAAACACATTACGAGGAAGCGTCTGGAGCCGTCGAGGTGCTGAAGTCGAGTCTCGTCTGGAAGCGCAGCGGTTGAGGAATCGTCAGCCTTCTTGGAGGCGTCTTCCCCTGAAAACTCCACTAGAAATGAACGCTAAACCTTTGCAATACTTACGCTCGGGCCTTCATACGACCGGAGGGTCACG